>CAJHQP010010494.1:0-18407 GCA_905132765.1 Moricandia arvensis
TATGTGAAATTGAAATCAGTAAATGAATACAAAAAGAAATTTGGACAGAACACATGAAGAACACTTCGTCAAAATTAGTTGCAGCTGAAAGAAAAGAAATAGTTAGACAAAAAAAAGGGAGAAAATAGTTCAACAACTTTAAATAATAAGTCATTAAAATTCACTAAAAACTCTGAACAATTTTACGAGCTAAACCATTGTCAATGTGCTTCCAATCCCAATTTCGATACATTTCAATAATACAAGGACAAACCAGAAGGGAAAATGTATTAGTTATAAAATAGAATTAAAAAAAAAAGTCAAGAATAAGTCATTAGAATTCACTAAAAACTCCAAACAATTTTACGAGCTCAATTATTGTCATCTGATTCCACTCCGAATTTTGGATACAATTCAATAACACTAGGACAAATCAAAAGGGGGAAAATGTATTAGTAACAAACAGAGTTAGAAAATAAATCAAAAACTTTAATAATAAGTCATTAGAATTGGTGAAAACTCCAAACAATTTTATGATCTAAATTATTATCATCTGAATCCCATCCCAATTACGATTCAATTCAATAACAATAGAAAAATCAGAAAGGAAAAATGTATTAGTAACAAAGCAGAGAAAAAATATGAAAAAATGGTGATGAAGATAATGATCTTAAATCGTAATGATAATTCACCAGAGTTAACAAACAATAGAATTATAGTTTTATTAGAGAGAGAGAACGAGAGGGAGAGAGAGACCAACTCAAATATTCAAAGTCTATGACATGTACTAAACAGAGGTGAAATTAATAAAATAGCTTGGTAATCCAGAACAGATTGAAATTTCCACCTTACTACACACTCACAATATAAATCACATTGAGTCAAGACAAAGCTCTAGGTTAACACAAATCTCCAAACATCCAGTAGAACACAACAATGTTATCTAGCAAATACTCCTTTAAAAATTGGCAATGACAAACCCACGAATAAACAACCAAATTAAACAACATCCCGCGCGAAGCGCGGGCCAACGACTAGTTAATAATATAAACTATCTATTTTTTTGTGTTTTGAATGAATACCAAATATGTGGTATGGAATTTGTAACAAATAAAAGTTCAAAACATAATTGTTTGATAATTATGATTACTAGACCTAAAAGATTTACAAAATAAACTCTTCACCATATAATTATTTTCTAACCAATATAATAAAAAATTACATATCAAAGTTAGCCATAAACAAAAAATAAAATAATTAATATCTATATTAAATTTTTGTCGCTGAAGTTTAAATCTGGAAAAAAAAATTCTTGTTTTTTGGCAATGTTTTGTGTTCTGTAATAACTGATCTACTAAACAATTACATATCAGCACATAATATTCCTAACCTATATAATAAACAATTACATATCAATTTAGTAGTAAATAAAAAAAATTAATCCATGTTTTAAATCTTGTCGCTGGAATGCAAATATGGGGATAAAATGTCTTTTTTATTTTCCTTGCTATATATTGTAACAAACAATTATATATATAAGAATATAATTTCTATTAGAAAAAAAATAGATCATACCTCTTTTAATTCTGTCGTGAGAACAAAAACATCAAAGGTCTATTGTATATGAATGTGTGAATTGTACTAAATAAGATCAATTTTTCTGTGATAACAAAAATAATATAATTATTAAAACCTCTCTTTTTCTTTACTGTTGGCGGAATTTGTACAAAACCACTACCTACCGTATGCGGTACCCAGTAAAAGTGTTTCTCCGTGTTTTTTTTTTTTTTTTTTGAAAAACGCATCTACAATATTTACTTTTTTTGAATTCCGTAAATTAAAGAAGAAAGATTGATGATTGGTGACTTTGTGCGGTTTTCAAAATTTTTTGTTGAATTCCGCACCCGCACCTATCACCATTCATTACCATAGTATATACTATATGTTTAGTATGCTGCAAAAAAGTGTATTTTCATTAATGAATTTATTAAAGTGATTGGTAGACTAGTGAAATATACCATATAAAACTAATATATAATTAGTTTTTCTAAAACTAGTATAAATGTATTTATATTTATAACATGTTTATGTTATTTTTATATTTTTATTGAAAATAAGGTAACATATTTAATTATATATATTAAATTATATTTTGTTTGAAATAGTATTTATTTAAATTTAAATATTTTAACTGTAAATTTTAGTTTTGAAAACATAAATTTATTTTGAATGTAAACATAACTTTTATGTTATAAAATACAATAATTTAATTATATAATATTATTTTAAATATTTTAATTGCAAATACTCTATTAAAAACTCTATTTGAAAGCATTGAGCAAAAATCATTTATATATTCTAAATACTATTGTAAATAGTTGATTGGATAATAAGAAGTATAATGCATTTGCAAATGCTTTGCCACTCAAATCAAATGTCATCCATTTTGATGTCTTATTTTTAAAAAGGATTATTAAGTTATTTATATATATATATATATATATATATATTTATAACCATTTTTAAAAAACATAGCTGAAAAGATTGATATATGCTCTCTTGATGCAAACCAAAACACCATTGTTTGATCCACTGATATACTTGACTACAAATGGTAATAAAGTTGGGTTCGCAGATAAAATCGCCCCGCTTAACCCGCTTATCCGCAGATCGAGTTATTTTTTGACTCAAGATTTTGACACATATAACCTACAAAAAAAAATCGTGTATCCGCACCCACTCCACCTAGGCGGTTAATCCGCAGGACCCACAAACAATATAAAGAATATTTGCATCTCATATGCACATTTCAGCTATTTAGGTAACTAACTTTGCCTACTATTTAAACAGTGTCCATAATTAGATATACCAAGTCATATCCTATGTCTATATATCAACATATAGCTGACAAGCACAGTATATATGTTGTCGGATCCAAACAACTAAACAATACCCATTTTTCTTTTCTTTTTCTTTTGTTCACCTCAAGACATTGCACTAAATAATACCTATTTTTTTCATACAATCACTTTCCTTTCCTTTTGCTTTCTTCATCAGCTTTCGCTTATTATCTTTAATGGGCTTAGAAAAGAATTATGATAGTATGATTCCACAACCTTACGACTTGCACTTTTCTCTTCTCGCTCTCTATTGTGTTTCTTGTTGTTTTTAAAGAAAAAAAACTTCAGTGACGTTGTTCATGGATGTGGTTGTTGAATATGTTCTTTCGTTTCTCTCACATAACACCTTAGACCACCTCCATCAAGGGATTCTTAACCCTAAAAAGTGGTGGGTTCCACCACTTTTCCTAAGAATCCGTCTCTAAAAACCTCTAATTAAAAACCGGTTCTTACACTGTTTCGTGGACTCCGTTGACACGTGACAATCCACGATTAGTCTGTTTTTAAATTTGGACATGCCTTTACCGTTTCAACCGGATCCACTTTAACCTTCTCCCTCCGCACCAATGATCCAGACAGCTCACTTCAACTCTGCCTTCAACGCTTTTCATCGTCACTGGAAGAAGCCTTCAACGCTGCTGAAACTCCTTCACCCAGGCCCACTGGATTTGCGATCTATAGTGGTTGCATCAAACTTTGTGACAATCATATTTAGATCTAGTTTTTCATCTTCAATGTTCCTTGTCAGAGCCGGTGCAAGTTCTTTATTATATACTCATTTTAAAGATGGTATGTGCAAGACAAATGAATTCAAAGTATATGTCAAATTAAATGAAAGAATGGAGTTACTAGACAAGTTATTTTTAGAAGTGTTGTCAAACTACCATGCTATTTTAGTTATTAGCCAACAACTATTTGTTTGACAGATAATTCATGTTATTGGCAATAATATTAATGTTAACCGGTTAAAAATTCTATGATATAATGTTTTTGAATGCAGATGATTGATGTTTTAAATTGGCCAATGTACGCAATCAAACGTCCACAACTATATAAAAAAATCTGACTTTTCGACATCAATTTTTTTCTGCACATGTTAGGAACTATCCCTAGTTCTCTTAACTTCATATTGGCAAAGATAACTTATAAAACACTTCACATTTTTATTATTTTTTTCATATTGTTATTACTAATTTTATAAGTGTTTATAAGTCATTTTAATATACTTTATAGAAACATTTATAAATCCTAAATCATTTTATTAACTTTAATAAAATTAATGCTTGCAAATACTTAAATAATGCTTAGACTGATTTTATGAGCCTTTGATAACAATTATTAATATTTTTAAATGCCTATAAATTCTTTATAAAGACTTATAAATCCTAATTCTTTGTTTTATGAACTCTTATAACCAATTATATAAATATTTTGCAAGTGTTAGATAATGCTTTATATACCCTTATAATTAAGATATTTTTTAAAGTTTTGGATAAAAAACATTTTGGTAATTGGGTTAATAAATACTCCTTTTGTTTCTAAATAATGTATATTTTAAAATTTTCACACATATTAAGAAAAATTTAATATTTAACTATCAATGCATTAACTTTTTAAAATATAACAATTATCCATAAATTTTAACCAATAAAAATTCAATAAATCCAAAATTTTCAATTAATATTTTTTGGAAGCTTACATCATTATTAAAAGTACATATAAAATCTATTGTTCTTTTAGAAACAAGTAAAAAGTGTTAAAACACACATTATTTAGAAACAGAGAGTAGTATTTATATTTGGTTATTAGAAATTAGATAAAAATAATATTTATAGTTATATAATATTTATTTAAATTTTGTGTTTACCTTCGGTTCACATTTTGATTATAATTCAGTTTATATTTTTTGGTTCTCGAGATATATGATATGTTTGGTTATTTATGAATTTAGTTCGGTTTTAGTTTTGATTCTTTGATTCCACATATACAATATCTTATATAAAAATTGATATAAAACTAATTTTTAATATATCAAATAAATTTGCGCTTTAAATTGTGGATCAAAATCTAGTTTTAAATTAGACTCAACTTTGATGTCTAAGAATATACGGACCTTCATTTTTTAGGTTTATCAGTCATTTAAAAAAGATCATTATTATGCTGATAAAAAATAAACTAAGAAAATACAACGATGAAAAAAAAGATATTCCTCCCTTTCGATATTTCTTTCTCAATCTCTATGTTAGTCGTTGATTCTTACTCTTTTTTTTTTGTTTCTTTTTCTCTAATTTTTATTTTTTGTAGATTTTATTTTTCTTCTTTCTTCTCCTCAATTTTTTTTACAGAGATCTTGTCCGATGGTAAATTATGTTTCTCCAAAACATTTTCATCTCTATTTTTGTCTGGTTTAATTGTTATCAAACAGTTTCTGGTAGTTACACAGTCGTTCATTCCAAGACTCCCATGGTCTAGTCATATAAATACTTTAATCCCCTGATTTTTCTTCATTATACCATTACTCTGTTTCTAAAGATGAGTGGTAATCTGCAACGCTGTTTGCAAGATATTGATGTAGGAGTAGATGAATCTCCAATCGTTGTGCCTTCTGCAATATGCGCCAAAGCGCTGCGTTCCAATCAATTCTCCATTGTTGGGGTTCTTGTAAACCTGAAGGAGCAGAACATGAGGGCTTTAATTCACCAGATGTGTTGCCTTTGGGGCTTTACTGATGGAGTCATTGGTCGTATTGTCGACAACACAAAATTCCAGTTTGTGTTTCAGACAGAGGAGAAGATACCAGAAGACTTTTTTTTTTCCTGTGAAAGGGTTTAAGATACCAGAAGACTTACTTCATGATAAGATAGATTGAATGGTTGAGTTGTTCAGATTCGTAAATCTATCAGAAACCAATCAAACAATGAGTAAGAAGCATAACCATACCAAAGGACATCTAAGCAAAAACATGGTTACTGTAATAGCAGAAACCCAAAGGGACAATCAATTTAATAATAAACAAACTGCAGCGAAATAGCCAAACCTTAATCTGAGTCTGAAATTATTATTAAAAGAGAGAGGCTATAGGGAAAAAAAGATCTGCAGGGAAAAATAAACTAACGGGTTTGGAATCGGATGTGGAGGAAATGGAGAGAAATAAGAAGCAAAAGAGAGAATCATAGAAATTTTGAAACAAGTTTGAAAACCTATACAATCTCTTCAATATATAAACATCTAAATACAACTTTTAAATGAAGATGATGACAGTTCCAGTGAAAGGATGAGTGTGAAAAGATACAATTCTTAAGGGAACAATTTTTTTTACGGCTCCTGCAATTTATTTAGGGGACACATTTGAAGAGCGACGAAGAAGACGTCGTTTGCTAATGTGACTCAATTTATTTAGGGGATACCTTTGAAGAGTTAGAGCACCCACAATGAGAGTCTTTAAAAAAAAAATAATTAAATAATCGGTAGACCGCACTAAAAATTAAGAATTCGATCTTTAAAATCTTTGAATAAGGATTGCTCTTTACATTGTTTGCGGGCTCTCATGACACGTGGCGATCTGCGATTGGTTGGGATATATATATATATATATATATATATATATTTTAATAATCTAAAAAATAAATATTTAAAGATCCACAATGGGTAACACCATTATGGATGCTTTTACGAAGGAGGCGTTGTTTGCTAATGTGTTTCGATGACGTCATATGCTTCGTCTTAAATAGAATTACATCCATTGGATTATATTTTCAAGATAAACTCAACCGTTGGATTTTTATTTTATTTTCCTATAAAAATGATTACATCATCTGGCAATAAAATCGAGTTTGCTATTTTATGTAGATATAGCATGCAAGAGTGAGAATGACCAAAATAGATTATTAAAGAAGTCAAAAACGTTTATACCCATAGATTTTACTAATCTAAAATTAGAGTTTATATGTGAGGGGTGTGGTTAAGAGGGTGGGTTCTTGGATTTTTTTTTAAATAATAACATTTATAAAATTTTAGAAATTGTCATACATTATTATATGAAAATTTATAAAATCTTATAAACCCTTATAAAATCTTATAGATGCGTTTAATGTTTTTAATAAATCCTTATAAATTATAATATGAACTTTTATAACATTTTATAAATCTTTAAAAAATTGATAATACTTTATATATAATACATAATGCATATTATAAGCATTTATAAAACACTTCACAGTTTATTCTTTGTTTTATATTGTTATTACTAAGTTTATAAGTGTTTATAAACCATATTTAATATACTTTGTAGAAACATTGATAAATCATTAATAATTGTTTATTAACTTTAATAAATATTAATGCTTGCAGATACTTAGATAATGCTCAGAACTGATTTTATGAGCTTTTGATAACAACTTTTAATATGTTATAAAGTGCTGTAAATTCATTATAAAGACTTATAAATCTTAGATCTTTGCTTTATGAATTCTTATATTCAGTTATACAAATCTTTTGCAAGTATTAGATAATGCTTTTTTATACCCTTATAATTTTGTTTATACAACACATTTATAAGTTTGGGCTAATTATTTTACATAAAACCTTTAGTCTTTCTAAAGACATTTTGTTTGTTTCAACACATTTCCAAGTGATGATCTGTCCAGTCTTGTCGCTTTCCGTTTCAACAGATTATACAAGCTTCTCACTGTGTTCTTGTCCCTTTTGCTTAGCATCCAAAGATAAGTTTTCTTCACTTTTTAAACATCGGCTTTGTTTCTGTTTGATCTTCCTCACAAGCTAAGCATGTTTAAGAAAAAAATTCCCACATTGAAAACCTTATAGGCTATCAAAGAATGTAAACCAAAGATCTTTCCACTTCGTCAATATTCTTTGCTGCATGAGATAATAGAACAAACTCTTTGAAAACTGAACGCTAGTCCTTCTCGCCAGCTTCACAATGCTTCCAATGTGTGAGTTCTCTACCTGAGCAAACTCTTCATTTCCTAATATCTCAGAAACCTTGTAGACATAATCCATATTTTAGTGTTGGATAACCACTTTTGGATTGTCTAGTGGTACTGTTCCAGTTTCATAAATCATCGCAGGCTTTCTCAACGTTGTGCAAAATTCATTACTATCAAACTGAAAAACAAACAAAACAAAACTTATCAAGTATATTACTTTATAAAACGATGATGTGAACTTTTAATCATGGTCTAAAGATACCTTATCCAAACATAATGTTCATGTAGTTCGACAACAGTCTTACAAAGAATATAGGATAATACAAGACAAGACTTCTGGAGTTCACACGTTTATATTTTGTTTAATAGACATATACGATAAATTCTTGTTTAAAAACTTCTTTATAAAATGTAAATCATTGAGTTGTATTATCAACAATATTCTGAAACTCAGATTTATAATGAGTTATAATTCTTTAAAATGCAGTGTTCAGTATCGAAAAATCTCTCTCTTAGTCGGAACTTTTCAGATGATAAGTTTAAATCAACCTTATTTTATTTTTGGATAACCAAAGGAAGAAAATCCTAAAATTACTTGAAATTCAGATTTATAAAGTGTTATAACTTTTCAAAAACACAATGTTCACTATCGAAAGTCTTTTTGTTAGATCGACGTGTTCAAATGACAACTCTAAACTAACTTTCTTTTGATTTTTTGATAAAAAGAGCAAAATCAAACAATTACTTGAAACAAACAAAAAAATACACAAATTAGAAACATACATGTTGTGAATCTTAAAGAGGAGCACACATTTTTGAGGTTTTGAGTCTCCATTCTCTGTAATCGAGTGTGATTGCTCTTGTCGCCGACTACGTGAGAGAGAGAAGTTGCTTGTTCTCGTCGCTGGATGCTTTCTCCAGAGAAGAAGATGGTTCAGAAGAAACTTAGATAAGATAGGGTCACTTTAGTCAATTACCCATTAATGATTTAGATATTTATGAAAATGTCTCTCTGTTAAAGGTAAAAATGAATAGTGGTACTAAACGATGTGGTAAAAGCAAAATTTCCCCATTTATGTTAAGGTATATACATATATATGTTTGGATTACTTTGGGTAGTAATTTGGGTGTCAGATATACTCGGATTTGGTTATCCAAACTTGTTCAATAATTGAATATTTTGCTATTTTGGTTTGAATTTCAATTTAGGTTTTTCGGATCGAGTTTGGATTCGGGTTTGGATATCGAGTAAAATGTCCATATCTAAGGCAAAAGACGAGTTTTAGTCACCTAACTTTTGCAGAATCAAATACTTAATAATAGGTGATCTATGATTTCATTTAAGAAAACTATAAGTTAAATTTTAATTCCAAAAAAATAAAAAATTCCAAGTTCTAAAGGGAACTTTCATGTTTACCACATTATTGATACCACTTTTCATTTTTACCTTCATTAAATAGACATTTTCATAAATATCATTTTTTAAGAGGTAATTTTTAAAAATTAATTAGAATATTAAAATCTTCAATTTCTAAACCCTACCCCACCTCTCAACTCTAAATCCAAAGTCTTAGATTAATTAATCCAAAGGTTATAAGTGTGTTTTTTCTTCTTAAAAAATAAGGGTAAAAGTGATTAAAGTATACATGAAAAGTGGTACAATCAAAGTGGTATTTTTGATAATTTCCTAAGTTCTAAACTAGACTGATCCAACGCTACTCCAATATAAAGAATCAAATTTGATTATTAAAAATCTTATATCTGATTTTTTTTTTTTCTAAATTCTTTATATTTTATAATATATATATATATATATATTATATAATATATTTTTTTCTAAAAAGGAAATTAGATAAAATGCATATCAAAACACTAGTGCAAAGGCCGTAAAATTAAATGTATACATTAACACGTAGTTACTGTCAGAGTCAATAATTTTTTTTTTCATATTGGTGCATATGGAAATTATTCGTCGACAAAATTTTTTATCAGTATAGTATAAAATTAACAACTGATGTCAATATGTAGGAAAACTAAAGCATCTTATATGGAAGTATTAAAGCATTCACGTGGGTATGTTTTTCTATTTTAAGTTTACAAGTATGCATTAACATGTACTTACTATTAGCTCTTTGAAAAATAATATGATGTCGTTGTAAAGTTCTTTTTTTATGAATTATGACACATATGGGAAAACTAAAGTTTATGGAAGAAATAAAGCATCACGTGGGTATGTTTTACAGCAGCTCTTTAAAAACAAAACGATATCGGAGTAGAAAGCTATTTTCACAAAAAAAAATGATATGGGAGAACTACAACATCTTAACATGGAAAAAATAAAGGATCCACGTAGGTTGTTTTGTGCTATTTTAAGTTTTATTTTTCTTTTCAAAAAGAGCTTTTTGCCATTTTAAGATTTAATCCTAATATTTTTTGCCCTTTTTCAAAACAAATCCTAAGGCAATGAATGGTGACCAAGGAACAAAGAAGAATAATACATTTCTTAACATTCCTAAAACATTTTACCATTTAGAAGGAATAGCTTTTACTTAATATGATGAGAAATAATCATTCCTAAAATTTTATTCCTTTAATTGTAGAGAATTAAAGGACAAATTTGTCCCTCACTAAATATGATGAGAAATAATCATTTCTCATCATTCCTAAAATTTTATTCCTATTTGTTTCCTTCATATTCGTTCCTAATGTTTCTATGATAATTACCAGTTAGACCCTAAGAATTCTTTCGAATAGCTTAATAATTAATTGCAAAATCCTGACTATGCATCTGTGTTTTACCTACGTACCCTTTGAGATAGTCTTCGTCATGTTTGAGTTGTAAACAAAAAAGAAAAGAATTATGGCCTTGATTGGTAACATTGTGGAATATCGTTTTAACGCGATTCGGCAAATATATTACCAATCAATAAAAATCTATGAAAAAGACCCGCAAAAAACCAGACTTATGCGATTCAGCAAATATGTCTCGCTTGGTTTAATGCTAATGATAAGACTGGTCATATCTCGCATGTGCCTTGTACTGTTGAGCCTCAGACCATATGTCTTGAGAATATTTGCTTAGTGGATGGTTCTTGGACCGACACCGATCAGTATAGCGGTTGTGGTTGGGTATGGAGAACTGAAGATGGGAAACCTGAGGAAGCGCGAGACAGCTCTTCATTCTGAGTTAGAAGCTTTTAGATGGGCGCTAGAATGTATGCTCCAATACTCAACCTGTCAACGCTTTGGTACGGATTGTAAGGATCTTATCGCAATGCTATCGGAACCGCATGCTTGGCTGCGATTTGCAACGAAACTAGAGGCTATTAAAACCCTTTTGATCTGCTTCCCGGAGTTTGAGATCTGTCATATCCTGAGGGCTCACAATGGAGTTGTTGATGCTTTGGCCAAAATTGCTCGTACTTTCATAGAGACCTTTGTTTTGTTGGTAGTTCTATTCCGGTCTGGCTTCCCAGACCACCTCAAGTCTGAGTAATAGAATTGCCGTTTGATGTCAAAAAAAAATCAGACTTACATTTCGCTCAAATAAATACAAAGAACAAATGAATTGAGTAGAAACATGAACAAAAGTAAGTCATATTATTAAATTATATGACAATGCCATTAAAATTTTAAATGAATAATAATAATTTTTAATAAGAAATAATTATGGTGTATTATACTATAATTTGTTTTATAATTTTATAAGATGTCAATCTATTATTAGAAGCACATTGAAAAATAAGCTAAAGATTTATAATAAGCAGTGGAGTACTTTTAATAAATCTTAGTTATTTTTACATTTTAATAACTATTTTAATTATTGATATTTGTTTTTTTCTTCTTATTATATAAACTCAAACCATATAAAATATCTTAATCAATTTAATATGCATTCCTCAATTTTGCAAATTTTAAAATTCCCCTGAGCTTCACTAGTTTTCGGTTTTGGATAAGACCCGTTTGGTTCCAGGTAAATCGGATATAAAGAAATTATACCCAAATAGTACTTGGTATTTTTGTTTCGGATCCGGGTTGGTTTCAACCTTTTCAGGGTCGGCTTGGATATATAATTTTAAACCCTAATTAATTTCTTTTTATATATTTTTATTAATTTTATTTTTAACAAAAATACCTAAAATCGAGTATATATTAATAATATGAAAGTAATTACAACAAAGTTTGAAGTATCCTAGTTGTATTGTGTGTGTTACTCTGACTTTCCAAACTAGGTTCGACTCCAAGTAGGTACAATTATCTGTTCTTAACACCAAATTGGTCTAAATGGATACCCCATCGGTTCTAGGTAAAAAGCGATACCCATGGATATTCATATGTAATACCCATCAGTTAAATAGAGTAGGACCGAAACCGAACCGAACCGGTCCATTTTAAGCCAGATCAAATTCAGGTATTCGGTTTCGGTTAAAACGTCGCACGTAGGGGTGGGTGTTTGGATCCATTATGGTTCGGTTTGAGTCTATTCGGGTTTCGGGTTTTGAAGATTGAAAATGTCAGCCTCATTCAGATATTTATAAATTTTGGTCCGCGTTCGCTTTGGATCTTTGCGGGTCTGGTTCGGGTTCGGATAGTCTGCTTAATTTATTTTAAAAATTTTAAAATTCATATATACTTTAAATTTCTTAAAATCTAAAACTAAAAATAATACTAATTTATAAATTTGAGTAATTTATGCCAAAATACCTAAATTTAACGTAAAATGGTTTGTTTTGAATATTTGGATGAATGATCAATAGATATTTTAAGTATTTTTGATATTTTGAGTATTATTTAACTATTTTAAATACATACTTTTGACTATTTGTATATATTTTCAAATATCCTGGAAAACTTCAAAATATCTTACACATATTGGATATTTTTTTATCTCTAAAAGTATATAAATCTGATCCAGAGGATACCCAAAATATTTCGGTTTGGATCGGGGCCAATTCTGATTCTTTAGATACCAAAATTTTGAACCCGTTCAGATATTTAAAAAAATTTGGTTTGTATTCTGTACTACTTTTTCGGATCGGGTTCGGTTTTGTTTTTCAGGTTCATTTTTTTGCCCAACCCTATTAGCAAGCATACTCTCATGTTGTCCATTTTGATAGCTTCCCGTATGCATGAAAGTTACTTATGATTCACATACGAACAGCTTGCATAATAAATTTTATTTTCGATGAACAATCAAACGTGTGGACTTCTGCTAACCATAACTCTTTTAACTCGTGTATCAAAGATTAGAGGAAAACATCAAGACTGCTTTGGATGCTTAGGCTTGGCGACTAATGTGCTCAAGAATAAAATATATTTTTTCATGCACAAATTCTGGTGAAAGGTTATATGGCGTACAATTACTTGTCAGAATAAATATTGTCTCCTAGGTAATCCAAATGGACTAAATTTATTTGTGCATGACTCAAGATAATACTACGAATATTTTTTGTGATACTCAAAATAAATACTCAAGATAGGTACAAAGATAAATGTGATATCCAAAAAATTATGTTGGTACAACAATATTATATTCCAACTATGGAACCCACCCTATAAAATAGGGAGTTGTGAGCACGAGTAGATGCCCAAATCACTAATAACATTCATCAAACACTTACATAAACAAATGGAGATGATCTTCATTTCTCTTTGCCTAGCCACCTTATTAGCCTTTCTCTTCCTAAAACAAGCCTTCAAACGAACAACCGCCACCAAACTTAACCCACCACCGTCTCCGTGGCGGCTTCCCATCATAGGAAACTTCCACCAGCTCAGCCTCTTCCCTCACCGTTCCTTTCGTTCCCTTAGCCTCCGTTATGGGCCACTCATGCTCCTTTATTTTGGCCGTGTCCCAGTCCTCATAGTATCCTCTACTGAAGTAGCTTATGACGTTATGAAAACGCACGATCGTATATTCGCAAACCGCCCTATAACCAAAGCTATGGAAAAAGTTATGAAAGGTGGGCGAACTGTCGCCTTTGCCCCCTATGGCGAATACTGGAGGAATATAAAGGTTTTCACTTCTCTAATTCTTTTTTTATAACAGTAAATTTAATGTCCAAATATGTGTTATCTCTAGAAACTAAATTTATAGCCAAAAAAATCTCTAAGAACTAAAAAATCAAGTTTTTTTTTTCACGAAAGACATTCGCCAACGAAAAAATATTCATATAGAGATTCTCACAACTCATAAATCGTTCTTTGTTATCCATATGATCTATTTGTCTCAACTGTGATATACTATTTTACCAAAAAGAAAAACTGTGATATACTACAAAAGATGATTGTTTAACAGCAATTATTCAGTTTCATCGATCAAATTCTTCTTCTTTTTACTCTCATTCTTTGTATCCATGTTTCCATCTCCAATCTCTGTTGATGATGTGAAAGTGAATCGAGTTTTAGTAGTGAAGTTAGACTTCTACTCCTCTTTTAGATTTTGAGTCAACGCATCTCCTCATATATCTTAACAAAGAAAGATCATTTTACCATACGTATAAAATGTTTTATAAATTGTAGTTTTTCAACAAATGAAAAAGAGACGAGAGGAATAAAATTAATACTTTTTCAGAAACATGCAACGAAGCTAATAAAATAGCAAACCATGGTTTCCATTCACAACCTGCATAAGAAAAATACCCATAATACTCATATAAGATAAAACATAGTTGGAGAAATTAAAACATGAAAAACTCACAATTTTCATGTTTACCATATTATTGGTATCATTATTTATTTTTATTTTCACAAAATAGACATTTCATAAATAACCTTTTTAGTAAGATGCAAAAAACTTTTAGAGTAATTAAAATTCTAAATTTTACATTCCAAAACATTACCCCACCCCTCAACTATAAACTCTAAGTCTTAGATTAATTAATCCTAGGATTATAAGTAATTTTTTCTCTCTCTCTCTCTCTCTCTTTAAAAATGAGTGTAAAAGTGGTTAAGGTAAATATAAAAAATGATATCACGAATGTGGTATTTTAGACAATCTCCCATGAAAAAATACGACAAAATGAATTTCTTTTTTAGAAAGAAAAAAGAAAAAAATGATATAATTCGGGTATGAATTGAATATATCGGGTAAATTGTTTTATTTAGCTTTGTAATGGTGTTTTCTGCTTTTTTTGGAGAATTTTTTTATGGCAGACTAAATGTATTAACTGACGGAAATTTTTACTAAAACACCACTTTAATTAAATTGATGTTAAAGAAAAAAATAGTTATATAATTTTTGAAAGCATTAGTTTATTTATGTAAATTTTTATTATATTATAAGTGATGTTAACCAAAATAATAAGGGGAATTTTCAATAATACAACTTTTCTTGTACCACTTTTTATTTTTACCTTCATTAAAGAGACATTTTCAAAAATACCACTTTTTAAGGGGCAATTTTTTTTTTAAATTATATGAATCCTAAATTTTACATTCCTAAACCCTAGCCCCACCCTACACCACCTCTTAACTCTAAACCCTAAGTCTTAGATTAATTAATCCAAAGATTATAAGTGTGTTTTTTCTTCGGTAAAAGTGATTAAGGTATTTTTGAAAAGTGGTACAAGGAAAATGGTATTTTTGACAATTTCCCAAATAATAATTCTATCAATATTTTAATTGATATAAATCTGTATAATTAGAACCGTTTTTTTCACTGATACAAATTCATAAAAATATATCTTTTTGTTGAAATGATGTCAAATTAGTTGATAACAATATCAATTATTAGAATTTAGAAATATATATTTGTATAATTTAAAAATAATATTATTTACTTGTGTGATACAATTTAAGGGATACGATATTCCTTTTTGTAGTGGATGTACAGTGAAAATCTCTTAATAATAATTTTAAAATTATGATATTTTAATAAGTTATTAATTTACAAAAAATGTATTTTCACATTTACATATAGGTTATATTATTTTAATAATTTTCTGTATAGAATATATATATATATATACTATAATATAAATGTATTTTAGATATATTATGATAAATATCATCAAAATATTTTACGTTTGCAAGAAAATTTTGAGATAGACTTGATTGTGAATAAAAACAAACAATACAATGTTCTTATATGTATATAAACTCTAAAATATCAGCTATTACTTTATAATTTTATTGAAAACATATATATATGACTTTTCAACAATTTATTATTCTTATCGAATTGTACAATATTTTCAACGGGTCCAATCGTGAAAAATACATTTATTAATATATCATAATTATTAATTTATGGAATATTAGATTACAGATTTTATAATGTATATATAATACATAGGAGTGATGTATAAATAATATATTCTAATTTCTTGTTTTTAACTGATTTGGAGGCAGAGTTTATGCATAGTGCATCTTCTGGCCAACAAAATGGTTCTGTCTTTTCATAAAGAGAGAGAAGAAGAAATTAATATTATGATGGAAATGGTGGAGAAAGCGACTTTATCTTCTTCAACAGTAAACCTTAGCCAACTTTTTATTTCCCTAACGAGTGATGTAATAAGTAAAGTTGCCTTGGGAAGAAAATATAGCAGTAGCGAAGGCACAGTCGATATCAAGACCTTAATTAGGACATTCGTACAGATCTTTGGAACATTTTGTGTGGGGGATTACATTCCTAGTCTAGCATGGATAGATTGGATCCGCAGATTGGACGGTAAAGTAGAAGAAGTAAGTAAAACATTTGATGACTTTTTGGAAAAAGTGGTGCAAGAACATGATGTAGATGCAGATAAAAAAGGATCAGATTTTGTTGATACATTGTTATCGATTCAAAGAGACAAGATGACACCATTCGTCTTTGACAGAAGCGTCATAAAACTCATCATCTTGGTAAGACATATCATCACTATATGGTTTAAATATAGTATATGGTTGAATTATAAGATTTTTTTATCAACTAATATTATGAATGAATCATATAAAACTAAAGTGTAAATTCAACGTTTTGTTCTTTTTGAAGGACATGTTCTTAGGGGGAACTGCAACAAAAGCGACACTACTAGAATGGACGATGACAGAGCTTATGAGACATCCAGAATGTATGAAGAAACTTCGAGACGAGATTTGCTCCATTTCAATGGATAAATCATATGTAAACGAGGAAGATGTTGAGAACATGAACTACTTAAATGCTGTAATTAAGGAGACACTTCGTTTACATCCTCCAATTCCACTCGTCCCCCGACAATTAAGCGAAAATGTCAGATTAAAAGGATATGACATTGATGCAGGCACACAGGTAACAACGTTATATCATTATATGTAGTTACGTGATAGTAGTACATTACTTGCCAAATTATTATGTTTGCTTTTGATGAAAAACAACATAGAAATTGTTTCTATCAAATATAACTCACTAGACTACCATGAATTGATTAATTTTGGAAACTGGGACACAAAAAAAAATAAGAAATCCACGTTTTGCGTATATTGTTTGCAAATAAATTTATAAGCTGTACATTTTCTTAGTTAGACTAATATAATATCTCAGTTTTTCTAAGTAATTGTAAATACATAAGCAGAATATTAACGTCCTATATTAGGTCTTTTCAAGTCCTATATGATGTCAAAGAATAACGTCCTATATTAGTTCTTATAATCCCATATCCAATATATTAGGTTTTAGAGTAAACTTTACCGCCAAATTATTTTTTGCTAAAAGTGGTAAATCATTTTTGGTTTTACTGGTTATTCTAAACTCTTCCGTTTTATTTTACTTGTCGTTCTAGGTTTTTACACACAAATTAAGAAAATATTTAATTTTTGCATATTTCCGAAATGAAAACATCATTACCTGTAAACCTAACCACATTTCAACCAATCAAAAAATAGAATATCATTTAAATTAATAAATTTGCATTGAAATCATAAAACAACATTTATTTTGAAACAAAAATCTTACTCTACAACGATATCTAATTTGAAACGGAGGTAGTATAATAGTAGTTGTTTAATGTTAAAAACTAAATTCAAATTAGTATTGTTTTTGACTAAAGAATAAAATATATATTTTTTAATTTCAATACAGGTTATAATTAATGTTTGGGCAATTCAACGAGATAATGCGACATGGGGAGCAGATGCAGAAGAATTTAAGCCAGAGAGACATTTGGGTTCATCTTTGGACTTCCAGGGACAAGATTATAAATTCATTCCATTTGGATCAGGGAGAAGACTATGTCCTGGACACAAATTGGCATTGGTGTTGGTTGAAGTGACACTAGCAAATCTTGTGAAACGGTTTGACTGGAGAGTCCAGGTCGGGCCACATGGAGTTGATAAGCCTGATATAGAGGAGGCACCTGGACTGGAGGTATGTCGCAGATACCCTCTTATTGCCTTTCCAACTTCTCTTGGTTTCCCTAGTTAAGCTTCTATGCACCACTACCCCCATTGGAACGCCTCATGCCTATCTGGTCGTTTTTGTTACTGGTCTTTTGAATTTATTGGAAGAATGTCTTTTAAATTGTAGTTTTCTGTTTGTTTTTTTTTGTTTGTTATCTATGTTGTATTCCTATTATTTCTAAAATATTAAAAATAATGTAGGGTTATTAGCAAAATTGAC
>CAJHQP010010495.1:0-18403 GCA_905132765.1 Moricandia arvensis
GAGAAGGAGATGTGAGAGATATAAGTACTAGAAGCTTACTATGGGTTATTTTGTCTCGCGAAATTGTGGATTAGGCGTGTTTGAACCATAACGGGGTTGATATCCCTAGATACGGTAGCACTTAACGGTCCAGTCTGCTTATTTTCGTCCTGCTTGGAGATTAACTATCGGGCTGGCTTAAATTTTCTCCTTTACTGATCTCCCGCATGCTACTATCAATTTCTCAAAATATCAAATCTAGTTTTACGGCCGAATCTTTCCACTCCCTTTAAGAAGAGGACTCGTGCCTAAGAAACGTCGAGCTTCTGAAACGTCGTGCTTCTAAAACTTCGTCCTTCCAAAATGTTATGCTTCCAAAATGTCTTTCTGGTCAATCTAAGACATTTTCTAACATGGTAGATCAGCTTATTCGTCTTGTGGTTCACTCAATATCAATTCTTCGACCACCTCGTACTTTAAAATTTCCCGATCGATCCTTATCGCCCGCGACTCGACCACCATTTTGATACTCGGCCATTCTTCCATTTTCTATGAACCATTTCAAGTTTTGTATGAACAAAACTCAACATTCCTCATCCTACTTTGATCCCCAAAGCTTTGGCTCCAATTCCAACTTGTCGATCTCGACCATTTTATCCCTTCGGGCATGTTACTACATTCTCTCCCCCCCCCTTAATACAATCGTCCTTGAATTTTTAGATGTCCAGTTGATTAGCTTCTTATCTGCCTCTCCTTGGTTTGTTTTGATGGAAATCTCTTCTTGGATTACTTCTTTTTGTGGTCTTGGTTACTTGACGTGTTTCTTCGTCAGCTCGCCTTTCATGTCTTCGTTTAATTGGTTTGGTTCCCTGCACACACTTCTTATCCCAACTCGCTTTACCTTGATACATCTTGAAGCATCCCCTCGGTTTTGAATCCTTTCCTTTCTTTACTTCTTGACTTCCCATGGCTCACTCATTCTTAATCCTTTTCCTCGGTAGATCGACTCCATCTCTCCTGCCTTGGGTCAGACAGCCTTTGATAGCCTAGGCTTGTATCAGATCTTGTATTGGACCCCATGTTTGTAGACGGTGTTTCTTCATACGAAGCTTTTGACCTAGGGGTGTTTAGTGCTCGCGTAGGAGTCTGCTTCGACCCATTTTGAGAAAACATCTGTCAAGACCAGCAAGAAACGTTTTTGCTTTAACCTATAATTGGGTCAGATTATGCCATATACCATCGCCTGAATGGATACGGTCCAGAGATCGATGAGAAGACCTCTGCTGGTTGATGGATAGTAGGGGCGTGCCTCTGGCATTTTTTTTGCATTTCCGTGCAAAGTTCTCGCAATCTTTGATCATCGTTGGCCAGTAGTGTCCGTGGCGTTTAATTATGACTGCAAGAGGCTTTCCGCCAGAGTGGTTACCGCAAGACCAAGAATGGACCTCTTCCATTATCCTCTATGATTTCCTTCATTCTACCTAGGTCATGAGCGGCCCAGAAAATCTCCACTTGTAGAGTTCCCCGTCAACCAAGAGGTATCGTGCGGATTGGTTTTTTAACCTTTCGAGCTGCCCATTTATCTGTTGGGAGTTTCCCGTCGGTGATGTACGCAAGGATTGTCTTTGTCCACAGTTTGTCGAATCCGTACTCGGATTGCTCGGAGTCTTGTGTGACTGGATATTGACTTCGTCGGTGTTGTCGTCTGATGCAAGAATGCATTATGAATTCTACGGGAATTTACCATGCTCAGACATGGGTCCGAGCTGGATGCCAAGGTAGCTAAGGAGTCAGCCTGGGCTTTTCAGCACGAGGAATCTTGGTATGAGCGAACTGATTGAAACTTTGAGCAAAGTTCTGAACGAGTTTAAGTAAGTGTCTATTCTTTCGTCCCTTGCTTTGTATTCTACGTTGTATTGGCTTGCTAAAAGTTGGGAATCATAGTAGGCGTGGATGTTGCGTATCTTAAATTCATGGCCAATCGTAAGCCTGCGATCAGGGCTTCGTACTCGGCTTCGTTGTTCGAGGAAGAGAAGATTAGTCGGAATGACTCTTCCAGCACTTCCCCTGTTGGTTACGTGAGTCTGATCCCGATTCCGGAGCCTTGTTTGGAGGAGGATCCATCAACGTGGAGGGTCCCAAGTCGAGTCGGGGTCTTGGTTAGTTGTGCTCCCTGCAGGGAGTTCTACTAGGAAATCGGCGAGTACCTGAGATTTGCGCAGGTTATCGCTCCATACTCAATGTCGTACTCGCTTAGCTCAACTGCCGATTTTGATAACCTTCCAGATTGACTAGGGCTATGCAAGATCGTGCGCAGTGGGAAAACATGGCACGATCATATGGGATTGAAAGTGTGGCCTTAGCTTTCGTGCTGACATAACGACCGCAAGTGGCAGTTTCTCCATCATAGGATAACACGTCTCTGCATTGAGCAAGGTTTTGATTACGTAAAAGATGAGTTTTTGCTAGCCGCGTTCCTCTTGGATGAGGACACTACTCATGGCCGTGACCGATACTGCGATGTACAGGAACAATGGTTCCCCTTCTACGGGTTTTGCGAGTACCGGGGGAGTGGCCAAGTAGTGTTTCAGCTGTTGGAAAGCTTTCTCGCACTCTGCAGTCCATTTGAATATCTTGTTCCCTTTCAAAGTGCCGTAGAAAGGTAAACACTTTTCTGTTGATTGCGAGATAAATCTGTTAAGAGCTGCGACCTTGCCGGTCAATCTTCACACATCTCGTTTTGTTCTCGGAGATGTCATTTTGATCAGGGCGGTGATTCATTTCGGGTTAGCCTTGATCTGCGGTTGGTGACGAGATATCCCAGGAATTCTTCTGATGCTACCGCAAACCTGCACTTTGCGTGTTTAGTTTCATATTCTGGAGGCTCTGCCTTTCAAAGCATTCTTGGAGGTGGTTGATATAGTCCTGCTCTTTGAGAGACTTTACGAGCATATAGTCGATGTATACCTTCATTTTTTTTCCGAGCTGCTCAGAGAACATACGATTGACTAGCTGTTGATAGGTTGCGCCAGCGTTCTTAAGACCGAACGACATTACCTTGTAACAGTAAGTGCCGCGATTGGTTATAAACCCGGGTTTTCTTGGTCGTCAGGGTTCATCCTGATCTGATTGTACCCGGAGAAGGCGTATATAAAAGACAAACTTTATTCCCTGCCATTGCTTCGACTAAGCGGTTGATGTGTGGCAGTGGAAAACTATTCTTTGGGCACGCTTTGTTGAGATCGGTGAAATCAACGGCAAACTCGCCTGGCAACGACCTAGTAAGCGAGCCAGTCGGGATACCTGACCTCTGTTATGGATCCGACTTTGAGGAGTTTTCAACCTCATCGTTAACCGCACCAGCATGTTCTGGTCCAAACTTTTGTCTTTTTGTTTGTCGGGTTTGAAAGTCGGGTTGACGTTGAGTTAATGACACTTGATGTTGATGTCAATCCCTGGCATGTCTTATGTGGTCCACGCGAACATATGCAAGTTCTTTTTCAGAAAATCTATGAGCTCGATCTTCAAAGACTAGCTCAGGTTTGCGCCGATTTTGAAACAGCAGTCTGGGAATGCTTCGTCTAGGCACACCTAGACAAAGGGTTCTCATACGTTTGAGCCGAGCTTCCGGTGTCGACCAATATCCTTGTGAGAACGATATCTTGGACTGTCAGCTCGATAAAAAGGAGATCATTGAGAGGTTTGAGCGAGTCGGTCATTTCTCTCTCCTTAAAGGAGATGACGTCATCGCTTATTTGGTTAGGGCATATCATTTATAAACCGTTCGGTGATTTTTGAGTTAGGGAATCCGATCCCCCCCCCCCCCTCTTTCTAGCCGCCAAACTGTGGGAATCAAAATCCACATTGTCAACTTCTGTAAATTAAGGAAACCCAAGAGAACCCAATTTTCCCATAGGTCCCGGATTATCTGCGTAAAACACACGAAAACGAAGAAGAAAGATATAACATAATATCGATAGTAAGTTGCACAGTGGCGTTGTATTGATTGATAAGAACAAAGCTACAGGATTTTCAGAAGAACCAAATGAGTATATTCTAGCTAACAAAGAGAGTCTCAGAACAAACATGGAGAAGTATCTAAGTAAAGTTTCGAGTGTGCAGCCGCCTATATTCTAAGTTCTTCTAAGCTAGCCGACTTATTCTAGGTCTAAATCTTCGGATGCCTTTAGCCCTTAGCTTTAGCTCTCCTTGTATATGCCTTCTGGGTCGGTTCCTCTTCCCTTTTTTCCCCTAGTTCGAGTTTATCACTTCACCGGAAACATTCCTTTTTATCTCGATCTTCATCATTATCTTGGAAAACTTGACACTTATCTTCTGATTTCCCGAGGTTTGTCTTCTTCTGCGAGTAAGGAGACGCCGTCATACATTGTTGGGCTCAATTTCGAATGAAATCGCAAGTGGGTCTTAGCCGCGTTCTAGGCCACTTTGGGTCGTATTTCGACTTAAATTTTTTTTCTGATTTCTCCAAAAGGACGTGTAATATACGATGCCGCTTTAATTAGGAATTTCACACTTCTCGTATAGTTTAGACGCTATGGTTTTGAGTTAATTGTTGTCGTTTATACGGTAATCATGAACTTCACTCAGAAAAGCGAGTCTTTGTAGTTTTACTGTAACGTCCAATGATAAATCCGATCGAGACAAAAAGAGGGGTGGGGTTCGCCGAGGTTCAACGGAAGGCATAAGATTTGGTTTATGTTCGGTAAAAACTCTCCTCGGGGGGCAAATTGGACTGGTCCAACTAGCCGAATTGGCTAGTTAACCATCTTGCTTGGAATAACTCACCAAACGGACGAGTTGACCACCTTGCTCTGTCCAACTCGCCGAACAGGCAATTAACCATCTTGCTCGGTCCACGTTACCGAGTGAGCGAGTTGGACTGTGTGTTAGGTCCAACTCATCGATGGGAAAGTTATCCTGATTGCCGGTTCAATTCGCCGAACGGGCGAGTAGGACGGCTTGTCTGTTCCAACTCGACAAACGGGAAAGTTGGACCACATGTTTGGTCTTGTTCTCTGTTTCTTGATTCCCTTGCTCAGGAATGTTTGTCAAGATTTGTGAAGAAAGCTTTTGTACAGAAAGCAATTTTAGCTGTTGATTTTGAGATAACCGTTTTTCACCTCAACAACGGCTCTTACTGCCTGGGCTTTACCTGTTGTAACGCTCAAATCACAGATTTGGAATAAGATATTCTTTCCTCTCTTTTCTTTTTATTGATTCGTAATAATTTTGTATGTTCTCATTGTTTGACTGATTGGCGTTGTGGTTTAGCAGATATCGGGGACCTTTGGGAATGTTAGGTTTACTTAGGTTTCCTATTTTCATCAGAAATCGGCAGTGCGGATTTCGGTTCCAATAGTTTGGCGCTAGAAGAAAGGGGGGGGGGGATACGGATCAAATCTAAATCTAAGCCACCATCGCTCAATCAAAACATGTCAGCTCACGATCTCAACAACCAACAAACTCACGACAACGACGTCGTCGACGACAACGTTGTAAATACTTCCAGTAACGAAACATCACTGTGGTTAACGTTGATGCAAAACCACCGCATCATTCGAGGAGGTTTAAAAGATTTTCTGAACTTTTGAAATGAAATCGATGAACAAGACAAGGTCATGAGTTCTTTGGCTAAGCAGGTTGAAACCCTTAACAATAGAACCAGGGCCGTTCTTCCGTGTGGAGCAACCAGAATCCGGGGAAGAAGATTCGATTTCGCTACTCCCTTGGACCGATCCGGGAACGCACAGGGAAACCTTCTGGAAAAAATACCCACAAAACTACTGCTGCACCTGCCATGGAAAAATCTGGTAGATATTCCCGTTATTGAGGAATAAAAAGAATAAGGTGAATCGAGCGCACTGAGGTGGATTCCAGCAGTCATCCGAACCCACGGACGAAGACGCGGACGTGCATCCATGTCGTACAAGGAGCCGCAAGGCTCCTGAAGAATCCCAGTTAGAAAATCCTATGACCGAAGAAGAATAAGAATTCATCTTCTGGGACAAACAGGAAGAACTGGCCAAGAAGCATACTCAGGACACTCGCGGCAAACGCCGACAAGCTCAGATAACCACCAGCAAGATTCCGAGATCCGTGATCTCCGTGATCATCTCCTTAAAATGGTAGCAGAGTTTAGAGCAGTAAAATATCAATTCCATCACGCTACTAGCACCGCACCAGAGATCGATCAACTACTCGAAGAAGGCTCGAAAACGCCCTTTACAACTCGCATCACCAAAACACGAGTTTTGGATCCCAGAAAGATCAAGGTGACGCCTTACGACGGTAAAACTGACCAAAGGCAACTTGCAGGCTTTCCAGATCGCGATGGGAATAGCCAAGTTCAGATAAAGCGAAAGAGACGCCGTGCGAATGCCACCTCTTCATAAAAATCTCCGAGGGGTAGCGCTCAATGGTTATCTCTCCTAAGGCAAAATTCAATCGGAAGCTTCTGATAACTCTCTTTGGAGTTTCTAAAATAGTACTCTATGTTCATAGATCGAGAAACCTCCGATGTCGACCTTCGGAGCCAATCCCAGGGAAAGGATGAATCTCTCCGCGACTTCATAAAATGGTTCAAGATCGTTAAGGAAAAAGTCAGCAGAATTGGCGACAAAGTGGCCATAACACGCTCTGGAAGACACTCTGGTACAAGTCAAAGTTCAGGAAGTGGATAACTCTGGACAAGCCACGTATGATCCAGGACGCGCTCCACATGGCCACCACTACATAATCCTTGAAGGGGACACAAAGGTCTTATCGAAAAAGCATAAAACAACCAAAACATCTTCAAAGGTCCACAGATCCATTTGGTTGATTAGATCAATCCAAACGGTCCACCCTTGTGTTCGATTTATTCTCTCTTGTGCCAAGGATCATAAAGACTTTGTCAGCCTCGCTTGTATTACTGGTTGAGTTTTTTGGTTATGATATTGTTGTTTAGTTGATTAAATATTAGTGCTAAGAATCCTAGGCCATATAGGCTAGATTACTGGTACCACTAGTTAGTGTTGTAGAGTCGAGAGTCTAGTTAGGATCAGGAACATTAGCCTTAGGTTAGGTTCTGGATTGTGTTTGTGTTGAGTGTGTGCCATATAGCATGTGTGTAACCTGTCCTGGCTAGCATGTTTTAGGGGTGATTATTGTTTTCTAGGCCTCGTACCCATCGGTTTCAAGGAAACCCCTTATTCGTTGGATCGGGAAGACTCAGAGGAACGAAGTCATGGCTTATGCCTGAGTATTACACGATGGTGTAATATCCAACAGTGACCTGAGAGTGCATAATAAAAGATACATAAAATTTGACGCCGTTGCCAGGGAGCGAGGATCGCCATTAGTATTGATTAATAGGTTTAGTCTAGGTTTTTATTTTCTGTTTCAGTTACTTACATAAATTTTCTTGTCTTCCAGGTACATGAATAACCGTACCAGGAGCAACAAGGAAAAAGACTTACTTTTCTCAGACCAGCATCTATTGAAGGCACCATCCGCAGAGAGAAACGTCTAGCATAGATCGACAACAACACTTCGACATCGATCGACACCACTCTTGGACGAACATCGATCGACACTTCTACTCTACCATCGAACAACAGTAACCAACGAGTAGAGATGGTTGCGGCACTTATTCTGACTAGGGATGGGAATGGAGACCTGCATGACCCTGAGGTTATCTGTGTAATCCAGCAGGTCAGAAATTAGATGAACATGGGGCTGCAATCCCTGAGCATCGATCGATAGCAGAGTTCATCAGGTCTACTCGATTCTATATTAAGAGTTCTGCGATTCAACCTCGAAAAATCCAGGGGGTCACGGCCATATAAGACCTTCATAGTTACTCATGTCAGCGAGCACCCCTTTCATGGCCTTCCCATGAAAATCCCATGGAGCACATTGAAACACTAGAGGATTTTGTTTCTAACATCCTGGAACATGAAGAAACTAAAAACCATCTTCTATGCAAGTTATTCAAGTATTCTCTCTATGGGAATACACTTGTTTGGCTGAAATTCTACCACCAGGATCTCTCACTACCTGGGATGATGTCAAGACTACGTTTCTGACTAATTTTTTGATGATGCAAAGACCGAAGAGGTGAGGATAAGATTTTAACATTCTCTCGGGGACCTACTGAAGGGTTTAGAAGCTCTTGGGACAGATTTGAGAGGTACCAAAAAGACTGTCCACATCATGGTTTCACGGACGTTCAACAGCTGGGATTCTTCTCCAAGGTATTGATGCGCAGTATCATATAATGTAGGATCAAGAAAGCGAAGGGAACTTTGGGACTAGGACTCCAGAGGAAGCTAAGACACTGATTCATAACTTTGTGTCTAGCAACAATATTAGGAATATGGATACTCACAGAATGCAATCAGGTCCTTACGAATAATGACA
Organism: Moricandia arvensis; assembly: GCA_905132765.1. NCBI lineage: Eukaryota > Viridiplantae > Streptophyta > Magnoliopsida > Brassicales > Brassicaceae > Moricandia > Moricandia arvensis. Next base: position 8,401 of record CAJHQP010010495.1, read on the forward strand.
AGATCATGGAGGTCAAGGACAAAACTGATTTTGTACATGAAGTCTCGTTGGTGGAACAGGGTGAAGAAGAGCACAAGAATCATAAAAATGAATATGGTTTCAGGACCATATTCAGAAAATGAAATCTATGATGGAATGAGCCATAGAAATTCAGCAGAAGATGAGTGCATACTTAAATCCGAATGGAAAATTATAAGCATGAACACCCATGTTAGGATGCTAAACACCCATAATTCTCAGACAATAGAAGCTGTGAAGAGGCAAGAAGCTCTAGTTAAAGGGAAATCTGGGGAGAGCAAGAGGCACCAGGTTGATGCCATCTTAGATAATGGCTTTGGGGAAGTAATCGAGCATGAGAAGCTGGAAGAAGGTGCTTTTCTAGTCGAAAGTTCTATGACCTTTGGCAGCTCTCACTGGTGTCAATCGACACCATCATATGAGCATCGATCGACACCCATATAAGAGTACGTAGGAACGGTGAAATTTCAGAGCCACTCACACTTCACCAGACGACACCCACTTCTTCACAACCCGTACTGTGTTAAAACGTACTCCATCGATCGACACCAACATGAAAACATCGATCGACATCAAAGGGCGACAAACGATCGACAACAGCAGACGAGAATCGATCGACACACGCCCATGTCAATCCATAATGAATACCACTCACATAAAGGATAACAGTAACCACCAATCAGCAGCGTGTCGATGCACCAGAACAAGGGCAATTGATTCCAGCTGAAACCTCTTTCGTTGACAGTATCGATCGACGGTACACCACCATATATCGATCGACACCAGCTGGACGAACATGAATCTTCCATGGACAAGCAGGTAGCGAAAGAAAGAAGTCCAAAGAAGAGAGTGAGATATAGAGAACCTTATGTCCCAAACACCTCAAGAGAGAAGCTAACAAGGCTGAACTTGATGGATATAAAAAGAGAGTGAAGAGGGTCCCTAAGGATATGTCTTTCGAGGATGCATATCACCAGTACATACTTGGTAATTTCTTCAGAGAAAGCAAGGATATGGGTAAGGACATTGAGTTGCTTTTAATATGGTCAGCCGTAAATCCAAGAAGACACTGAAGAAGGAACAAGATCCTGGGAAGTTTTGACTCCAGTGTTGTATACATGACATCAATTTCTCATACGCCCTCTATGATACTCGATCTGCATTCAACATCATGCCCAAGGACACTGCCGAACTGTTAGGATTTAAGGTGGAACCTTCTCAAGATACCTTCACCTTCGCGGATAACTCCAAGATAAACTCAGCAGGCATGATCAAGAATGTTAAAGTAGAGATAGGTGAATGCACTGTTCCTGTGGACTTTCATGTTTTGGGAAGCAAATCAGGTCGAGAATCTTCTCTTATCTTTGAAAGAGACTTTATGGTTACAGTAGAGTAAGTTTGTGATCTCAAGAAGAATAGGATTCGCCTTACTAATGCTGATGAAAATGTCCACTACGATACTCTGGGAAAGACCAAAATTGGGGGGTTTATTTCATTGATAGAGCCATCTGAAGATCGAGCACCTGCATCTGATTCAAACCGTGAAACCATAGAACCAGCATCACCTTCGATCGCCACTCGCCTAATAGTGTCGATCGACACAATCCAGATTTTGGAGAACCTTTGATTGAAAAGCCTAAGTCTGGGGGAAGGGCCAGGAAGAAGAAAAAGAAAAAGAAGGTAGATACAGATTTCTTGTCACAGGTTCCTTCACGATGTAATGAGGGAATCCTTGAGTATAGGATGTTCTGCAAAGGAAGTATGCAGCCTTTTACCAAGGTTAGTGTGCTATGTGATCCAGGGATGAAAGACAAAACGGAAGCTTCTACAAGATCTTTTATTAACAACATAAACAAAATGAGGAAGAGGGACACTGGGAGCTGTTCTGGAGCAAGTTCTCCTTCTCATCCAGATTGAAACAAGTTCCAAAACGTCGAGCTTAAGACTATAACCAAGCGCTGAGTGGGAGGCAACCCACAATTTAGTAGTTTTTTTTTAGTTTTTACTTATACTACTATTTATTTCGAGTTTTTACTTTGTTTTTGCAGACCGTTTGAGTCCACCATCGATCGACATCAAAGAGGCACCATCGGTCGACATTGGATCGCGACCATCGATCGACCACACATGCCTACCATCGATCCACACCCTCTCACAGAGAGAGGTATCGAGTTTTCTATTTAAGCTATTTACTTATGAGTTAAGTTTTTCTAGCCAATCTGGGACGGATTACACTAGGGACAGTGTAATTTAAGTCTTGGGGAGGTTCGCTGATGCTCTTTGATTTGTTTTGAGTTTATTTACTATATATATATATATATTAAGTTTTTTAAAAAAATATTGAGGCAAGAAGGGGACTATGAGAATGATTTATTATTGACTAACCACACTTTTACCATTCTTAGAAGGTTATTTGCAGAGATTACTAGAGATACCAAAGTGGATCATCCTGCCGCTATATCACACTTGCTTAGAAAGTTTGAAGGAACCGAAGCTGATTTCCAAAACTAATCATGCCATTATCAGCTTGCTTTGGGGTTTGGTATACACTGGATCAGATTTCTTCTGTCAGTCTGGAAGGTAAAAGTCAGTGTGCTTCTGATTCCCCGATCTCTCCCTTCAGAATAAAAGGACCGAACATGATTTGGTGGCTACAACAATTAAGGCTTGATTCATATGATCCTAGAAAGAGATAAACGTCAAAAATATTGAACATTATCTGGTGGCAAAAACCATTAGGGGTTGATTCATGGAAACCTGTCCAAATTCTTCAGTCAATTAATAAAAATAAAATGATACCCTCAAAAGAAGGGAGACATTGACTGAGAGGAAATGAGAAGAGAGAGAAGAAAGGAATCACAAAAGACTACCTATGTGTTCAGATACTTGCAGAGTGAATTTAGTTGCTATACTAGGATAGGGTATATAAAATTTCTCTGTGATTGACTTGATAGGATGTGGTTGTAACAAAGTAGGGTGACAATTATAATTAGACATTATGTGAGTCTTTGCTTTTCAAACCTCTTTCTCAGGCTTGTTAGCTTGAGGACAAGCAAAAGGTTAAGTCTAGGGGAGTTGATATAGCCTATTTATTACCAGTTTTTGGCCATGTTATAAGCTCTATTTGGGGTCCATTATGTGTGTCTAGGCTATGTTTTAAGGTCTTTACATGTCCAGGTAATTTTTGGAGATATATGGAGATACTTGGAGTTTCTGGAGCATTTAGGAAAGAATAATCCGTAGTTGATCATTGAGAGAGTCGAAGTACAAGATAGTCTTCGATCGACAACACAACCTTGTCATCGACCGATGGTACAAGACCAAGATCGATCAATTTTAAACACTTGACATCGATCGATGACCAATTCACAGACAGCCAATCTCAAGCCCAAGTTAGAGACAAGACACAAGATTAAAAGATTACCCTTGGACGAGTTTTGACCTAGATTTTAGGGTATGATATTTATAATTTATGTATTACACCAAGTGCATGAGGAGAGTGTGTGTGCAGAGTAGACACAAGTATTCTATTATAGTCTTAGAGTTTTTATGGGGGAAGATTCATAACTCCTTATGGAGATTTTTATTGGAACCCCAATATTTTATCTAGCATTATATTCTTATTATTATTATATCTGAGTAGTTATCAACTAGATTTAGGGTTGAATAATAGCAAACATGGATTAGCCCAACAGTAGGATTGCTAGGTTAAAGTTAATATCCATCAATTAAGTTGTGCTTAATGCTTACATTCTAGAGTAGCTAACTAGGATCTCAAAAGTAGGACATGGACGACTACGAGAGTAGGTTTTGTGCCACAATAGACTCCATTGAACTAGGTTGATAGGCGCATGCGCGAGCTGGTCTAATTAACTTGGTGAACATATCAAATATCGTTCACACTTCCTTCTGATTTCACTGTTGATCGACATCAGGCCTTAACCATCGATCGATGGTCTTTCCTTTTGCTCGCATACGAGAGTTAGAGTTAAAAGGTCAGAATAGTTAATATTTGAGTTATAAAATATTTACATTTTTGTGCTTCCTATTCACTATAATACATTAAGCTTGAAACCCTAGATCTAGCACATTTACATTTGAATCTAGTTAGTTTAGTAGCATATTTACATTATTAGAGTATTTTCATATTGCATCTACACTCCTAATTAGGAATATCTCCTCAAATCGATTTATTGCTACCAATATATATAATTACCTAGCTTAGTCTTTAGAAATAAGAAATCTATTGTGTGCATTTCTCTCTGTGGATTCGATCCCTAAGTACTACACTTGATCTCTCTTGGAAAGAGTATTGTTTTGTCGGTTAAGAATAAGGGTTAATATGATAGTTAATTGTTTAGGATACTTATACCCTGCTAGAACAATAAACACATTGTGTCAGGTTGTATTCGAAATCTGCATGGTAGGTGTTGATTGGTTCTAAAGGGTGAGTGTCGATCGATATCAAGGGCGGGTGTCGACCGATTGTTGAACTGCAAGCTCGATTGTCTGGGCTGGGTATCGATCGATGCTTCATCTTCATACTCCTTATTGAACTCATAATCGAAGAAGCATGTGGCCACAAGCTATCCATCGTTACACAATTCAATCAGAGTAACCTTGTTCTTATTCTTAGTAGGTTCTTAAAAAATATTTTGATCAATTAGAGATAGATACAACTTGTTTAACTTCATATCGCAAATAGCTCCACAGTGGCGATAAATGCTCTCCCAAGTAGTAGGGAAGAGTTCCAATCTAATCTGATGTCCATCACTTTGAAGTCTACTGGGACTAGGGTGTTGTTAATCTGCACTGGAACATCTCTTACTATCCCTTATGAGTTCACTCTTGAGTAGTCTACAAATGTGTAAGAATCATTGCACGGTTCCAATGTCAGGTCCAGCTCCTCTGCCACAGTCCTTGGCATAATTCTCACTGATGATCCAGTATCACAGAGGGCATTGGGATATTTGTAGCCCTTGATAATGCATGGGACCACGAACTTCTAGGATCACTTTTCTTCCACATACAAGTCCTTTGCTTCATCTTCTCTCAGAGATGATTGAACATGATCTCTATATCATCATTTGTCTCCCTTGTTTTCCTGAAAACATCCACAATTTGTTAGTATAATAAGCTTCAATAAAAGAAATATCTAGAGGAATTTTGAAAACTATTTTGGCAAAGCTTTCCATCTCTTTTTTCATTGGCTTCTCTGCGTTGATATTTAGGGATCTTTTGCTTACTTTTGGAGTGTCCCTCATCGCCCCTATCAAGATCCAGAGCTTCAGACGTGTCTGTATTCTGTTCTGAAACCGTCACGGTTGGACGCACAATCAAACTCGCATTCATGTTTGGCAGTCAAACTGGTTTTCTCATCTGCCGATCGATGCTTAGGTCACACTGTCGATTGATACTTCTATCACTCTGTTGATCAATGCTCTAAATTATGTGTCGATCAACGTTAGTCGATTCACACAAAGCTATGTATACTGTAAGATTCGCTGTCGATTGATGGTCATTGCTTGGTGTCGTTTGACACCAATGAGAACTGTCGGATGACATAAAACTTTCCACACGAAAATCTCCTTCTTGGAGGTTCTCTCTCTTAACTTCCTGCCAAAAATCAACATCAATCAATGCATTGACGTGGTGCTTCTCTCCAGCCTCCATTTTCTCCTTGATCAGGATCTCATGCGTCCTAATGGTTTCTCTTGTTTGCATCACTTGATTCTCCAACTTCTTCACATGGGTGCTGAGGTTTTCAAATTTGGTATTGAGGTTGAGGTACAGACCATCTATCTTTCCATTGAAATCCACAATCATCTTCTGCCTTCCTCTAAAACTTTGTCAACTATTGCCTCGATCTTGTTTTCCTAAGCTTATGAAGGAGGAATCTGGTAGTAGGAAGATCCACAAGTCTTGTTGTTGTTAAAGGGTTATCGCTGTGAACTCTGATTAAAGTTGCTCATCTTACCATCCCTATAGGAGTTCTGATATAGCCTATTTATTACCATTTTTAGACCATGTTATAGCCTCTATTTATGGTTTGTTATGTGTGTCTAGGATATTGTTTTGAGGTCTTTACAGGTCCAGGTACGTTTTGGAGATATATGGAGATATTTGAGATACTTGGAGGTTTTGGAGCATTTGGAGAGGAATAATCCGTAGCTGATCACTGAAGAGAATTGAAGTATGAGATTACCATCGATCGACGATACAACGTAGGCGTCGACCGGTGTTACATGACCAAGATCGATCGATGTTGCACATATGTCATCGATCGATGTCCAGTTCACAGACAACCGACTTTCAAGCGCAAGTTAGAGACATGACACAAGATTACAAGTTTACCCTTGGACGACTTTGACTTAGATTTTAGGGTTTATTTTTTATACTTTATGTAATGCATCAGGAAGAGGGCGGCAAGTGTTTGTCAGTGTGATAGTATTAGGGTGCTAGTGCTAAGTGTGCTTTAAAACCCCAATATTCTATCTAGCATTTTATTCAGATTACTATTCTTACTTCAATTATGTTGAGTAGTCATCAAACTAGGTTTAGGGCTTATCAATGGTACTGATGGATTAGCCAAACAATAGAATTGTTAAGGTCATTATTAGATCTATTAATAAAATTGTGTTTATTGCTTGTGTTCTAGAGTAGCTAACTAGAACCCTGATAATATGATAGTTAGGCGCAAGCCAGAGCATGGTCTATTACCAGAATCTATTCTGTTGAGCTTGGTTGCTAGAAACAAATGGGATAGAGAAACTAAGCATGATGGTCGATCTAATATGTACACATTCATTCATGACAAGCGTAAGATTAGCTTAGCACCTCTCACACCAGCACAAGTCCACGAATTACACTTACAAATGGTTAAGGAAAAGGATAAAATCTGTCAAGTCTAACTTTCTTATTAGGCCGTAGCTATATCCAGAGCTGCCGCTACAAACACACAATGCTACTAATGATCTTTAAGGAACTTTTGAGTGCAGGTTCTGTTGAATTGACACTTCATTCGGAGGTTATTAAACTTCTTGAGAGGTTCAAGGATGTGTTTTCCAGAGGATATCCCACACGGCTTACCACCACTAAGGGGCATAGAGCACCAAATAGATTTCATACCGGGAGCTGCCTTTCAAAACAAACCAGCCTATATGGTATACCCGGAGGAGACCAGGGAGCTAGAAAGGCAAGTCCATGACCTATTAGATAAGGGATATGTTAGGGAAGTCTTAGTACTTGTGCCGTAGCAGTATTGTTAGTACCCAAGAAGGATGTGACATGGAGAATGTGTGTAGACTGCCGAGCATAAACAACATCACGATTAGGTATAGACACCCCATACCCCGCCTTGATGACATGTTAGATGAGTTGAGGGGAGCCAAAATATTCTACAAGATAGAGCATAAGAGTGGGTACCACCAGGTTAGAATGAAGAAGTGATGAGTGGAAGACTGCCTTCAAGACCAAGGAAGGTCTCTATGAGTGGCTAGTGATGCCATTGACCCACCAATACTCCAGCACTTTATGAGCCTCATGAACCATGTTCTTAGAACCCTACATCCACAGTAAGTCGTTGTGGGTCTCACGTTGATGGACATTTTGATTTATAGTACCACTTTATTTCAACATGTTGACACACGCTTGAGTAGTACTAAAGACACTCGCGTACGAAGGACATATGCAAACCTCAGAAGTGCACATTCTGCACATTCTGCACTGCATAAACTTCTTTTCCTAGGCTTTGTTGTGAGTTCACAGGCGACATACAGGCGGACGAGGAGCAGGTGGAAGGCAATCATAGACAGGCCAGATACCACCAACATCGAGCCAAGTCCAGAGTGTTCCATGGCTCTAGCAAGCTTTACAGGCGGTTTGTTAAAGACTTCAGTAGTTATAGCTTCTCACTGCTGTCGTAAAGAAGAGTATGTGGCGGACTAAGCTCTTATGGAAAAGCTGGGGACTAGCTCTTATTCTCTATCTACACTGTCATCACTCACATCGTTTCGATGGCCAAACCGAGTGGTTACGCGGACTTTATCCACCCTTCTCAGAGGCACATTGGACGAAACGATGAAGACTTGAGGTCGAGTGCAGTTCCTTCAGAGTTTTCGCACTACATACAGAGCTCAACATTCAGCCAGCAAAGATTTCACCCTATTGAACCAACTATGGTCTCATCCAGAACACTTGGACCTATAAAGCCCTACCGCCAAGCTGAGGTTGATTTAACTTGACAGAGAATCTAAAGCCAAGTATGCTCAAGAACTCCACAAGAGGTCACTGGCAACTTGGAGAAGAGGACTGAGCAGGTACACAAGGCATGACATAAGGGTCGCCGAGACACTGTATTTGAACAAGAGAATGGGTTGGCGTACCCATGAGACAAGAAAGGTTTCAAAACCAGAGGAGCTACAGTTACAACCACAGAGGAGATGGACCATTTCAAGTGATGTTAGAGACGAACAACAATGCTACCGTCTCGCACCTACCAGGTGTATATGAATGTATCCCCTACGTTCAATGTAACTGATTGTCTCCTTTCCTGCAGATGAACCAGTTTTGAGTCAAAACCTTTTGAACGAGGGAGGAATGATGAGGACATTCCAACTGAACCGAACAGATCTAACCGAACCTGACATCCAAGACATGATCACTAATGATGCAACAGGAGCGTGCCCAAGAAGTGTCATGCACCTATTGCTGTGTTCAGAACATATGACTAGAAAAAGAGCTAGATACTTCAGCATAAGTTTAATGAGAGCATGATGCTTTCCTTTGATCAATTTCAGGATAATCCAACTGAGGTTAAGCGCAACTGGCTTGAATCAAGTTGATCTAGAACCAAGTATTAAGAATGATGGACCACCCGGAGAGAGACTAAGACCACAAGTGAAGACGTTTTGGCGCATTCATTTCAGATCAAACCAAAACACTTGATGATCATCAGTCTTGAGGATCGCACGTCTAGCATGCATTACTGACGCGAATCAAATAACCGACCCAAAGTAGAGGTAATGCATTTAAATTCCACATTTTCTAACAGTTTGAATTTTTTGCAGCTTTGGTCTTTTGTTTTCTTTTTGTTTGAATTTTATATCCCAAACTTCCTTGTTGGCTGCAGCGCCTATTAGGGTTTTCTTTAGTCTTAATACTTTGTATTATTTCTTTAAAGACCCTCGAAGGCACCACGGTAAATGGACATCTATATAGTCCCATAAACGCGTTTGTACTTTTCACTGCGATGATATAAACTAAAACTTTTCCTTGTGAAAACGTAAGAGCTCTAGCAGAACATCGCCTCCTTCTCTTGCCTTGTCGAGACCAGAACCTCAAAGGTTTAGAAGATTTGTGTTGTATTCATGAGATTCTCACTCTCCTCGTGTGGTGCATTCGTTTCATCAGGTCACTTGTTACTCGATCCATTGGATGATTAGATCTTTCCCCACCGGATCAACCCTGTGTAATTCGACATCCATCTCTCTGGCTCGGGTCATACAGCCTTTGATAGCCTAGGTTCTTGTATCATCTTATGCGCTTCCTGTCACATCTCGGCGACCCCACCCCTGCCGTTTGTGTCTCGATCAGATTTATCGTGGGACTTTTTCGATATAAAAATTGCGAAGACTCGAGTGAAGTTCATTATTCGTTACAAACGCAAGTGATTAACTCAACGACACATTCGTCTAATCTATACGAGAAGTGTGAACTTCCTAACTAAGGAGGCATCGTATCAATAAACGTTATTCAGAGAGATCGTAAAATCTTTATAGTCGAAATACGACCCAAAGAGTCCGAGAACGCGACATAGGACTCTGCGAAATCGGAGATAATGTTATGTTTCGCAAGATAATGAACGAAGATAGAGATAAAAGGATTGTTTTCGTGAATAACTTAGAATATAGGCTGGCAGCATACTCGACTTTACTGTAGATTCTTCTCCATCTATGTTCTGAGACTCTCTTTGTAGCTAGATTCT
>CAJHQP010010496.1:0-18394 GCA_905132765.1 Moricandia arvensis
GTCTCCATCTTTTTCTCCTTAACTCACGGTTCATTGCAATGTTTCGCCGTAATAGCTCGTTTCCTCCCATGATAATCTCGACGTCTCTCTTTGCTCGAATCCTCGATCTGCGGTTTGAACAACATGATAACAAAAACAGATTCCTTGAGTAGATTGAGCTGACGCTTGTGGGAAGTAAACGTTGAAGAGTGAGTGAAATTATTCAGCTTTTAAGCTTCCTTAACTCATCGTCATAGTAACTTAGCAATCTAACATTTGGTGAGCCGTGTTTTGTATTTTTAAATTTTCATTTAGCTCGTGTACACTTTATCCTTCTTCCTACCTCATTGTATAGTCATGTATGCCTTCTAAAATGTTTGTGTTCATGAATGTGGGAGTAGATATATGTGTTTTTGCGATAATGTTCTATCTTTCACCATATAAATTTGATAGATTGTAACCTCTAGGATTTATACATGGATCTTATTGAGGATGTACTACAATTTGCATGTTCTTCACTAGATGGTTTGCGAGAAAGAACAATTTCTAATAAGAATGAACATGTGTACATATTAATTGGTGTACATGCGGATAGATACAGAAAAAATTGGTGTACACGTGGATAATAACTCAACTGTAGAGATTAATTTTGATTGATAACTTACACATTGTGATTTCTTTTGGTTAACTAGCTTAAACAATTGGTAAATGTATATGATTATCATTAGTTGTAAGTTTGTGTTGGCTGAATGCAATATACATGTAGAATTGCTTAAAAGAGAGTTAACAGAGAGTTCATGGGTGCAAAAAAATGGTGTACCCATGTACAACTTCAGCCTTTAACTCGGAGTGTACAATAGCATAGTTTATAACTCGGTTAAGTCGACAACGGGTTGAACATCTCATGAATCTTCAGTTTGACTTAAGATCATGCTAGTGGTTGGTTGCAATGAGTCATGATCATAACTACCATGTACTCGTCCTCTAGGAGTTGATGTTACAATGACCCAAGGATCGTCTCTATATATAATGAACGTAGAAAACCTGGAAATATTATTAACCTACGAATTAGTTAAGTTAATAAAATATTGAAAAATTTGGAAACATGAATAATGACATACTTGATTAGCTTAGGAAGCAAGAATGAAATGATCATAATTTCGAAGTCTTCTTCGCGAATGCACCAATGTAACACCAAATATGTAGGTTTTCACCCCACGGTCAGGAGTGTTGTCATATCAATCACAATAGAAAACAATGCATCGCAGTCCAACCATACCCGTATACTGGATTTCCAAAATTTCTTTGATGTTTCAGTAGTACACATCGTCAACGGATGAAGACGATACACCAGCATCATAAGTTCTCCTTGAACGGCCTTCCCGTTGTATTGTGAACACATATCCTCGAGTATAATATCTTGGATATGACTTCATCACATAGTTTGGTCCAACCACAATCTCGCATAACCAAGCGTCAAAATCTTTGCATCTTTCCAAACCTTCAGTTATCTATAAAAATTAACTATGTTAGTCTCACATATAAGCTCAAAACATCAATTAAATATTTGATTCATACACTCACATAATCCGAAAGCCATCCAAAAAATCTCTCCTGCTTTAGTTGTTCAAGCTCCTCTTTTGTCGCGTGCACATAAGTAAACCGCATCTCTGCCATACAAATTATGTCCATAGAATGTTACTAATCGAATCAAGATCTACCATACAATTTAAGTAGTGAATCAATTTTTTTAAATATATATATATATATATATATAATGTGTTTACCTCTCATATTCAATAATATCTTCGCAGTTGGTGAGCAAATATGTATGCAGATGAGTGCGCTCCTTCTCAGTAAGTCTCCGCTTCATAGATTTTCCACAAAGCCATCCAGTATCTGTGAAGATGTTTGGGACGTAAACATAATATGTTGCCATGTGCCCTCTGTCATCATGTTCAGTCGGTCTTCAGTTTTTGGTTTGCACTTGTGCTGGAAAGTAGTATTCAGCAAAATGTGAAGTTTCTTCATTGTTGCTTTGTGCGACTATTGACCCTTCCACTCTGCTTAAATATTTAACCTTCTTCTTCATATGATACATCACCCTCTCGTAAACATCCATCCATCTATGTTGCACATGACCACCGAGTTTCAATTCCCTTGAGAGATGAATAGGAAGATATTCCATTACATCAAAAAAATGGAGGAAATATCTTCTCCAGACAAATTGCAAAGGATCACATGTATCTTATCCTTCAAATTTTGAATACCTTCTGCAATTACTGATCTTGAACATAAATTTTGGAAGAAATCACTTATCCCTGCAATTGCTTCATGCGCATTTTCTGGCAATAGTTCAGAAAAAGCAAACGGGAGTATGCGCTGAATCATCACATGATAATCGTGATTCTTCATGCCAATAAATTTTCCTTCGCTTTTGTCCACACAGTTACTCAAATTAGATGCATAATCGTCAGGAAATTTAAACTTTTAATCCAATCGAAGAACTCGTCTTTCACCGCTGCATCCAATCGATATATGGGAACATGAGCCTTACCCTCCTCATCAACATGAAGTTCAGAACACGCACAAATATCGACTAAATCCGGTCTTGACTTCAAATTGTCCTTCGTTTTACCTGGGATGTTAAGGATGATGTTTAAATTGTCGAAAAAGTTCTTCTCAATATGCATGACATCTAAATTATGCCGCAATAGATGATCCTTCCAGTATGGCAGATCCCACAAAATACTCTTTTTGTGCCAATTGTGTAGTTCTCTAACAGCATCGACTGGATAATATTCATGTCCACCTACGTCTAGGGTCCTTTCTGCACCAAAATCTCTTAATTTTTTCCACAAATCTTCTCCACTAACTTCAGGAGGTGGACTGTCAAACAATTTCTTGTTCTTCGTAAACAAAGTCCTACTCTTACGATATGGATGATCGGGTGGTAGAAATCTCTTGTGACAATCAAACCAACATGTTTTCCTTCCATGTTTTAGCTGGAAAGCATTTGTGTTGTCTTGGAAATATGGACATGATAACCTGCCTTTTGTTGTCCATCCAGATAACATGTCATATGCTGGAAAATCATGTATTGTCCACATAAGTACTGATTGCATCTAAAAATTTTCTTTACAAGAAACATCATATGTAAGAGGACCATGCGTCCAAAGTTGTTGCAACTCATATATCAGTGGCTGAAGAAACACATCAAGTGATCTCTTAGGATGATCTGGTCCATGGAAAAGAATGGAAAGAAACAAAAACTCTCGTCGCATGCACAAATTTGGCGGTAAGTTGTAAGGTGTGACATGACTAGCCATAGAGAATATTGTCTTCCATGCTTTCCAAAAGGTTTGAACCCATCAGTACATAATCCAAGGTAGACATTTTTTCTCTCATACGCAAATTCTGAATATATTGACTGGAAATGCTTCCAAGTTTTTGCAAATGTCTAATATCACCATCTGTTGAGTGCTCTGCATGTTATCTCACTGGTTGGGATGTGCGTTTAGACTGATAGAACTTCTTCAATTTTTCCGTCAAAGGCAGATACCACATTCTTTTGTATGGCACCAAAACTCTTTCACTCGTATCCTGATAACGAGATTTCCGAAAAAATTGCAATTAACTCGGTTCTCATTTGCTCTCTAGTATATCATGCAGTTATTGATGCATACATCTATCACTTGATACAGTAAACCAAGACCAGCTACGAGTTTCTGAATTTCTAGTATGAACCCGGTGCAAGATTACCCTCAGGTAAAATAAGTTTCACAAAATCAGCAATCGCATCCACGTATTCTTCTGCTAAATTATAATATGTCTTAATATCCATCAATCTACATGCAAATGATAAAGGTAAATGACCATCTCTACATCCGTAGTATAATGGTTGTTTTCTTGCACATATCAAAAAATCTTCTAGCTTTTGCATTGGGTTATTCCTGTCTATCTTCTTCTTCAACCATAGAAGGAAAACTATATATATAATGATCATTTACCATTTGCATAGTAACTATACCATAATCTACATCTATGGTTTGTTCTTCTAATCTATCCATAGTCTGAGGTTCGCTAGTACTAGTATTCGTAACCAGTTTCTCCATGTGGGTACCAAACCTTTTAACTACGCGTAAACCCTTTTAAATATAAATGGGTCCAAACATCTTTCGTCTTAATATTTCTATTAGTTTTACAAGTAAAGCATGGATATCTGAACATACCAGGATCTGCTTCCGGTTGTTGTAGAGCTAACGTCATGAATTCTTTAATACCTCTTGCGTATTCTTCTGTAAATAAATTTGTACTCGGATCTAGATGTGATTGATCTATCCAAGAACAAAATAATAAGGAGAAGACATGATTTTTTTTGTAGTTTGTTGTGAGTGAATAGAATGAGGGGAATCACTATTTATAGATGAAAGGTATCATCAAGTTCGACGGATTTTCGACGAAATTCCGGGAAAATTACCGTCTGAATTCCGTCGGAAATTTCCTATGAAATTGCGACCACTTTTAAAAATTTACTATTTCCTCGGAAGTTTCCAAAGAAATTTTGAAAATCATTTTATTTAAATCATACTTTACAACGGTCGGAAAATGGCTATAAATTTCTTTGGAAGTTCTTCGGAAATTTCTCACGAAATCCCGAAGAACTTATTAATTTAAAATAATTTAATTATTTTTCTAATGGTTATAAGAATTTCATCGGTCATCGGAATGCTGTCGGTAAATTCTGACAGAGGCACTTTCGTCGGAATTTCCTTTGACTTTTTCGAGGAAATTCCGAGGAGTGTCCATTTTGGTATTTCCTCGATATTTTCTCAGAATTTTCTCATAAAATTCCGACGACTTTTTTTGCCATTAGAATTTTTGTCAGAATATTATGTGTTTTCTTGTAGTGAATAATTATTAGAATTAGAAACGGAAACATGATTGTAATAGAAGAAAAGAAAAAAAAAGAAAAAAAATAAAACAAAATTAACCATACACAAATCTAGTTATAGGGATCAAAAGACAATTAATATATATATATTGTATAGGGTATGTTCTAACCATGCAATTGTAATAGACATTTGCCTAACTATATTTTCAAGTTATATTATCAATTTCCCAAAAAACAACCAAAACCAAATATGTCCCTAAAGAGAAGAGGCTACGCCATAGCAGATGCAAGCGGAGATTTGTTTTAGATAGAATTAAGGTTATGAATGTGTATTGTGGTTGACATGCGGGACAGACTGAACCGCAATTAAGATTACCATTCAACCTAATTATTTTGATATATGTGAACTAAAAACTAAATAATATGAAAATTCAGTAGAACGTGGGTGGTATATAATACATAAGAAATTCATATGAAACAATTGCAATGCGAATTAAATAGTAACAAAAATGTATAGACACATAAGTATATCTAAAAAATTTGATATTGTTCACGGCGATTCGGGATAGGACAGTTGGTCACCACTCGGAACTTAACTACAGCAAATGAGGTGTGTTTCAAAATATAATTCTTTATTATTTATTTTTTAATTGATAATAAAATGCTTTTAAAATGTATAAATTAACAGTTTATTCAGAACACTTTTATTTGAACATTCGAAACTAAAAAATAATAGTAAAACATGATTTTTATTTCGGTTTATAATATTTTTTGTCACTATTCATATATTATTTTGAATCGTTTTTCAGATTTGTTGTAGTTATCCTGCAATATGCGTTTTTCTAATGCAAAGCACACTTAAAATAAACATAATATTAAATCGTTTGTTTCCCCATCTGTTGTTACCATTGGTAGCCTAAGAAAATAAAAAGGATGTACAATTATGTAATGAATCGTGCAACTGATAGTTACGTCATTTTCAACCACATAACACGACCCATTTCCGTCGGTTCAATCTTCTTGTTTTTTGATTCGTTAGCTCACTCTTTTGTATTGAGATAATATATAAAATCCACAAAATCTTCAACTCTGCATTATTGACTGACAGAGACAAGTAGACGACGACACCTACTCTCCTATCGTTTCTCCATTAAAGAAGCTCATTTCGACATAACTTTTTTTTTTTGCTCAACATAACTTCTTTTTTTTTGCTCAACATAACTTTTCTCTCAATATTTATTGAAATGTCGATATTTTATGATAAGTAAATGGTTACAATTCTCTATAAAATGTTTTTGACATCAAACTCTATAAACTATTTTGATTAACATGTTAAATTCATTAAAAGGTTTACAAATATCTAATCAAATATTTTAAATTAACATAACTGATACTCCTTCCGTTTTTTTTATATTTAACGTTTTAGAAGATTTTTTTTGTACCAAATTATTTGACGTTTTCAATTTTCTATGTAAAATTTATTAGTAGTTAATGTTAGATGACCAATGATATAATAGTTTTTATTTTATTATTGGTTGATTTGTGGTTAGGTAAGTAATTAATGATGTTTTTGTTTAGAAAATGAAGAAAAATTAAATGTTTCTTAATCTATGTGCATAATCCTAAAAAGTCAAATATAAAAAAAATGGAGGGAGTACAATATAGATTAGTCTTAGACAAAGGATTATTTTACTGCTCAATAAATATTTAACTGGAGTATGAGTCTCTTGGTAAACAGTAAACATGGTTTGTGCAATTAGAATAATAAATAAATTAAAATTTATTTATGTTAGATAAAAAATTGACTAAATATATACATATTAAAATAAATTAATAAACTAAAATTTATTAAAATATTAGAAATTTAGTTGAAGTATTTATCAGTGCTACTTTAACTAATGTTTGAATTAAACCATATTGGATCTAAACTTAATACTACAAAGTTTTCTCTCTTTCTTTTTGTATTTTTAATTTGCAAGTGGACTTTGGTCCATAATGCTAGAATTATTGCAAAGTTATATTAATATAACTTCCTTTTTTCTTCGGATCGGACAACCATTTGAAGTATATTTGAATTGTGTGGTCGACATGCTAAATATAGAATATAGAATATCACGTAGAGTAAGAAATGTGAGATGGTGTTTTGATTAATCTTTAATTAGGCTATTATGGAAGTTTGGTACGTATACGTATGGGGAAAGATTTTTTCAATTAACTATTAAAGAAACTTAAAGACTAGATTAACTTTAACGGCTGAGTTCCGGAAGGAATGGTAAAGATTACAGCATGTGTATCCATGCATGAATCTTATCTTTCTTTAGAAAAAGATAAGATCTAATCATTCATGCCTGAAAACTTGCATTCTTTAGTGGTCTAAAAAGACTGTAAAATAGAGTAACGCAGACGAAATCAAGACTCGTATCTTCCAATATGGCTTCTTCACAAAAGAAGCTCATCTCAAGCTTTCTACTTATCTTATTCTCCACCATTATCGTCGCCTCATCAGAACCATTGTGTCGGCGTTACAAATCTATCATCAGCTTCGGTGATTCCATAGCTGACACCGGAAACTATCTCCATCTCTCTGACGTTGACCATCCTCCTCAAGCCGCGTTTCTCCCTTATGGAGAAACCTTCTTCCATGTTCCCACCGGTCGTAACTCGGACGGTCGCCTCATACTCGATTTCATCGGTACCTAACAGATATTTAGGCGAAACCGTTCTTATCCTCTGCTTTAGTTCTGTCTTGCTTGTCTTTCAAGTTATAAACCCTACTTTCTCCTGAGCTTTTGTGATGTTGTGTTCATTTTTTTGGTTCATGTAATAGCTGAGTTCTTGGGACTACCGTACGTACCGCCTTACTTTGGTTCCCAAAATGTGAGCTTCGAGCAAGGGGTCAATTTCGCTGTGTATGGAGCAACCGCTTTGGATCGTGCATTTCTTATAGAAAAAGGAATTGTATCTGACTTTACAAATGTTAGTTTAAGTGTTCAACTCAACACTTTCAAGCAGATTTTACCTAACCTATGTGCCTCCTCTTCTTGTGGTTAGAAACTCGTAGCCTTGTTCTCTTTCACATGCATATGACCATGACTCAAATGTCGCTTCTGATGGTTTAACATTTTGGCTTTAGATTGCAGAGAGATTCTCGGAGACTCCTTGATACTCATGGGAGAGATTGGAGGGAACGACTATAATTACCCCTTCCTCGAAGGCAAAAGTATCAAAGAAATCAAAGAGCTTACTCCTCTAATCATCAAAGCTATTTCTGAAGCAATTGTGGTAAACATTTTTGTCTTTTACATTTTCCCACCGTCATAATCAAATACTCCCTCTATTTTATAATAATAAGTGTCATTCTAACATTTTTTTTTGTTACATAAAAAGTGTCACTTAAGAATTCTAATAAAAATTATACTTGTTTTCAACTTAAAATTAATTACCAACTGCATTAATCTTATAAATAATTATATTTATCTCAAATACTATTGTTCAAATAGTTATAATTAAATAACAATTTAGACACATTTCAATCATTTTTTTTAATTTGTGTGAAAAATGTCAAAGTGACATTTATTAAAAAACTGAGGGAGTATAATTCAATATTAACCTAACACATGTACAGGATTTGATCGATTTGGGAGGCAAAACATTTTTGGTGCCAGGAAGCTTTCCAGCTGGATGTAGCGCCGCGTTTCTTACTCTATATCAGACCGCAAAAGAAGAAGAGTATGATCCTCTTACAGGTTGTCTCACATGGCTCAACGACTTCGGAAAGTACCACGATGAACAGCTCAAGACAGAACTCAAACGACTCCAGAAACTCTACCCTCATGTCAACATTATTTACGCCGACTACTACAACTCTCTGTACCAACTTTACCAAGAACCAACCAAATACGGTCCGTGAGCCCTTTTACTACTATGTTTTGGACCCTCACGGTTTGATTATTTAACTGATGGATTTATTGAATCATTATTTAGGGTTTATGAACCGACCTCTGGCTGCTTGTTGTGGAGTAGGAGGTCCATACAACTTCACTATTGGTAAAGAGTGTGGATACGAAGGAGTTGGTTATTGTGAAAACCCGTCTGAGTATATTAATTGGGACGGCTATCATTTAACGGAAGCCACGCACCAGAAGATGGCTCATGGCATACTCAACGGTCCCTATGCAACTCCAGCTTTCAACTGGTCCTGCCTTGGCTCTGCATCAGTGGATAACGAATCTTCTTTAAGTAGTTGAAATCTATCTGTGCGTCTTCTGTGGAAATTCTTTCAGTATATTTCAAAAAAAAAAAAACAGTAATCTATAAATTGCCAAAACGAATTGTCTACAAATATATTTTATATCACTAATAACTTAAACTTTTTCTATTACCGTTCTCTTTTTACATTTTCAAATAATTCATCTTTGATGAAACAGACAAACTCAAAAGTTATAACTGATTGCTAATGTGATATATAAGCATACAAACTATAAAATATAAACTCTAGATTTTGATATTTTTTTCAAATCATATGATCATTTTATAATTTAACAAAAAAAAAATCGAGAACAATTCAAACATATTAAAGTAAATAAAAATAATGTAAATATTGTATAAAACTTCAAGCAGAACGTTTGGTCCTTAAGAGTGTGATTGTTTGTCACAGTTAGCGAGAACTTTTTAGCTGAAAACATATTTACTCCCTTTTCAACTAAAACTACACCAATCAAGTGGAAAAACTTTTTAATTATTTTACTCCAGCTACTGTATATTTAGTGGTAAAAGCATGTGTTTCGTTTCTTATAGTTTTTTGTGGAGGAAGAAAGTTGCGCCCAGTTTCACTTTTGTTTTTTTATTTTGTTACTTTTCACTCTAAATATTTTACTCCTAGTTCTTCCATGTTTTATAGCTAGGTTACACTAGATTTACCAATCACACCCTAAGTATTGTTAAATATATAAATGTTCTTAACTCGACTGAGAAAATACTTTGTATTAGAATTTTTAAAATCAAATGATATTAGAATGAAACCATATAACATTCTTATCTTGGGTATGGGGAGAACTTTGGTCCCAAATCATCTAGTCATCAAAATTGTAATTTTCTACGTCTTTGGACAACCCATCCCGTATATTTAATTCGATACTTGAAGTAAACAAATACAAGAACCACGTGGATCATAAGAGCAACAGCAGTGGCAGTACCTCACAAAATCTTTTGAACATTAAAAAATAGGAAAATATACATCATAAAGAAAAAGAAATGAAAAAAGGTAGAAAAATTGTCAGAATCGATTCAACTACAAGTCACTTGACACACATCTAAAGAAACTTTGTATATACGTATCCTGTTTTTATTAGTTTCAATTTTATAAATTTATTAAAAAATTAAATTTTAGAAACAAAACTATTTTTATGATGGTGAGAGACTAACAACCGCTAATGATGCTCTTAAAGTGCTGCTTTGGAAGTTTGGTATGTTTCTAGAAAATCAGATTCCCCAAATTCCGAGAGTTGCGAGTAATTAGTTTTATAGAATTCTATAAATTGTCAGAACATTTCAAATCCTACTTCATTTTTATTCTAAAATGAAGTTTGGAAAATGAAGTTTGGAGTAAAAATATTTCAACCTTCTTTATTTTATATTTTATTATGGAGTAAAAGTTGAGACTATTCCATAAATGTAAAATGATTTTATTTTTGGTACATAATTCGATTTTCATTTTAAATGGAGTAGAATAAGAGTAAACTCAAATCCATTATCAAGTTATTCTATTTTGAAATTAGAAAATTAGAGTGATACCTTGCGATCGATGCTCTCTGATGTTATAAGCTTTAGCTTTTTTTTCTTTTGGAAAAGATAGTTCTAAGCTTTAGTGAATTTATGTTTGAATATATAAAATTATTCCAGTCAAATGTCGGTTACTCCATATATTGAGATTAAAGAACTAATAACTTTAACGGCTGAATTTCGAGTGGCAGACATATTAAAGAAAAAAAAAAGAATTTCGAATGGCAGAGATCAGAGCATATGTATGAATGCATGAATCTTAGCTGTCTTTATAATAGAAACTGTCCATTAATTAGTGGTTGAGAATGACTGTAAAGATTGAGTAAACAGAGAAGAAGACGACACGTCTCATTTCAGAAACTCATTTCAAGCTTTCTACTCTTTTTTTTTTGAATAAAATGTTAAATTTGATTCAAAAAAAAATTGTACGATTTTACATCACTTGTAAACTTTGTAACTCTAACTTTCCTACTGAAACATGAGATAGAGAAAAAACACTTGTATAATCCCTCAAGGTGCAGAAAGAGCTCCTAACCACTGTTGGAGCGCATTTGGAAAGCGTTGATTATGCTGCTGAGCAATGGACAAGACGCAATTTCGAAGGATTCTATCAATGAGCTTGTAGAGAGTTGTCGGCGAGCATGGAGTCTCTCCATGTTTTCGAGCATTCCTCTCCCTCCAAATTATATAGATTCTAGCCTGAAATACGTATCAAACCAAGAAGAGATGGGTCCTTGACGCTTTTGCAGTAGAAACATAGTCCACCAATTTGAACCAGTCATAAGTGTATTCATCTCCCATTAAGTTATTCGTTAGCTTATACCAAACCTCTGAAGCATAAGTGCATGAGAAGAAGAGGTGATCACGGGATTCCTGATATTGTCGACAAAGAACACATGTAGTGTCTATCCTTGCATTCCAATTAGACATATGATCCCCTGTTGTGAGACGATTCACAATGGCCATCCAGGTACAGAAGCGAAACTTCGGAGTAGAGTGACTAAACCAAACTCCCTTCGACCACTCAACCTTTGCATGAATTGTTCGGATATGGTTCCATGTGTCCCTAGTGACGAACCTGCTATTGAAAGAGTCATTAGCTCCCTTCCAAAGAACAACATCCTCATCCTCTGTACGCTTTTGGTGACAAAGGAGCAGGTTATGCTCGATGGAATTAAGAATATCGTTCCGGTGTTCTCGTCGACGCCTTTTAGTCCAAGCTTGCTGTACTGAGTCATGTTTGCCTATGCCCGTGTCAATGATTCCGCGAGGACCAAGAACTTCCATCAGGCAACCCATTCTTGACCATGAATCATACCAAAAAGAGCTACTTGCACCATTATTTATTTTCACCTTACTAAGGTCACGTGCTACTGCTCTTGCTTTCAGGATTTTCTCCATATCCAAGAGCCCGCATTGGTCTTGTTATTTATTGACTAGAACGACTCGTTTTTGATAAGATAGGTAGAGACCCAGCGAACCCATAGAGAAGACTGAGATGAGAGTAGACGCCAAACCAGCTTTAGGCAAGTGACCTTGTTAATGTCCTTCAAAGAGCGTAGACCCAGGCCTCCTTCATCCTTTGGTCTGCATATTTCTATCCAAGATATCTTGATCTTTTTTGCATTCAACGAACTTCCAGACCAGAGGAATGCATAACATATCTTGTCGATTTCTTGAATGCAAGCTTTAGGTAATCGAAACGCTGATAACCAAAAACTAACAATACTCCACAGAACTGAGCTAATAAGCTCCAGATGTCCCGCATATGATAAGAAACGATTAGTCCATGAAGCAAGCCGTTTGCGTATTTTTTCAATTAAAGGCTTATAATCAGCGACATTCATGCATTTCGTCGTCAACGGAAGCCCAAGATACCGGACTGGGAGCTTGCCTGAGCTGAAGTGGAAACGAGAAGTTATATCCTGTCGGACTTCCATTGTAATCCCTGCCAAATACAAAGTTGTTTTTTCCATACTTATTCTGAGGCCTGAAGCTTTTGCGAATGCATCAAAAACTTGGACAATGCCTTCTACTGATCTTACTCTACCATCTGTAAGGATCATTAGATCATCCGCAAAACTTAGATGCGTCAGCCCGAGTTCCTTGCAGCGAGGGTGATAGCCAAATTTCTGTATACTCGCAGCCTTATCCAATAATTTAGAGAGCACATCCATCACAATGACAAACAGGTACGGAGATAAAGAACAACCTTGGCGAAATCCTCTGCTACTCTGGAAGTAACCTGATAATTCTCCATTCACCTGAACAGAGAATGAAGCTGTGGAAATACAGAGGGATATCAAGTGGATAAATGGTTGCGGAAAGTTCATCGCTGTAAGAACATTGAGAAGGAAAGGCCATTGGACAGAGTCGAAGGCTTTTGATATGTCGATTTTGATAGCACATCTCGCTGACACAGTATCCTTGTGATAGTCTTTGACTAATTCAGTGGCTAGGAGCAGATTCTCTATCAGCAGGCGCTCTTGAAAGAAAGCAGATTGATTGGCTGAAATGAACTGCAAGAGGATTATTTTAAGCCTATTCGCAATCAGTTTAGAGATCACTCTATATATGACGTTGCAGCAAGATATCGGTCGGTAGTCTTTCATCTCTACTGCTTCTGTTTTCTTCGGAATTAGAGCCAATATAGTTGAGTTTATACCCTTGGGTAAAAACCCTTTTACAAAGAAAGCTTGCACTGCAGTAACAAACTCCGCTCCAATGATATCCAGGTGGCTTTATAAAACTCAGAGTTAAAACAGTCAGGCCCAGGAGACTTATTTGATGGCATTGCAAACAAAACAGATTTGATTTCCTCTCTCGTGACCGGCTTCATGAGTTTCTGCGAGTCAGATTCTGAACATCTGAAAGGTAGTAGCTCCTGAAGATCTTCCACCCGCATACCCACATAATCACTCGGAACATGCTGCAAGAAGTCTTGGAAGAAACCCACAGCTTCCTCTTTGATTTATTTCTCAGCAGTGACAAGGTCTCCATTCCGACATCTTACTTCTCTGATTGTGTTAACCATCTCTCTGGTTACTACAGCCCGATGGAAGGATTTGTTATTCTGGTCACCAACTTTTAACCAGTGCATTTTTGATCACTGCTTGAGAAAATTTTCTTCAAGGCCTGCTACAAATTCCCATCGTTGAGTAGCAGCTCTTTCCTGTTCCATGTTTTGCTGTGAGGGACTATGTAGGTTCAGCTCCTGCTTATTACAAAGATCTGAGAAAGCTTCTTTCGTCTTTGCGGTCAAATTCCCCATTTTTTCCTTTGCTAAATTGCGGATCAAAGGTTTAAGAGCCTTAAGTTTTTTTGAGAAGTGAAACAAAGACGATGTGGACAAGAAAATTGGCTCTGTTTCTTTCCAGTAGCTTTCCACTAGAGGTTTGAACTCATCAAGTTGAAGAGTTGCGTTTACAAACTTGAAAGGCTTTCGCTTAGCACACCTATCATTTTCCTTGATATGGATCCTTCACCTTAGATGATCAGAGCAGCCACCCGCTTCAAAGACACTATAAGAATCCGGCAAAGTTTGAGTCCACTTTTCATTAACCAGAACCCGGTCTAGCTTCTTTGATATCAAGTCATT
The DNA here is from genome assembly GCA_905132765.1 of Moricandia arvensis. Classification (NCBI taxonomy): domain Eukaryota; kingdom Viridiplantae; phylum Streptophyta; class Magnoliopsida; order Brassicales; family Brassicaceae; genus Moricandia; species Moricandia arvensis. The sequence goes on from CAJHQP010010496.1 coordinate 14,253, forward strand.
GTCTTGCTTATTATTCCAAGTGAATAGAGGACCGTGAGAGGCCATATCCACCAGAGAACAATGGTTCACCATATCTTGGAAGTCTCTCATACCTGAAGTAATAACAAGGGCATTGTGAAAACCAGAGTGCTCTGTCATATCCAGTGTTTCATTAAAATCTCCAAATAAAATCCAAGGTTTTGAACCGATTATTGGAGAGTTATGATGATTACGCAGATCCTGCCACAATTCTTTTCTCTCCTCAACAAAATTGGAAGCATAGATAAATGAGCAGAAAAACTCATCAGCCCGGTTCTCCAACTTTACCTAGCATGTGATGACCTGACTACTCTTGAAAAAAGGAGTAAGCCTCACATTATTCCTCCATATCACCCATATACGACACAAAAGATTATGTTCATAATTGGTAAGAACCGACCAACCATTAAAGATGCTGTCTACCAGCCTCTGCATCTTTTCTTCTTTCACACGAGTTTCTATAATACAACCAAAAACATATTGTCCCTCTTGTGTCCACTTCTTTATTACGGAATGCTTGATAGATTTATTTAAACCACGAACATTCCAAAAGAAGCTCGACATACTAACGCTTTTTTGTGGATCTTTTTTTCCCCGTGCCGTTAGGAATAGGATCCTTAGTAGGCAAGGCAACTGATTTCGAACTTTGTTTTTGGCTTGTTCTGGCTGGCCGAGAGGAATGGTTTCTGTGAATCTTTTCTTCCTGGCCGATTGGATTGGAACTTTCCTCTTCTTTAGTGACAATTTATCCCTCTTCTCTGTCCTCCATGTCAAGTGTACGGGTTTGATTGAAACCCATGTTTATTGACTCATCTGCTGTTGCTAGTAAGTTAAACCTTGTAGGAGAGATGACTGTTAGAGAGTTGTCGACATTATTATCAGTATGGCGGCCTGTTTTTCCAGGTGAGACTTGGGTCCAGTCTCTTTCTCGTTCTTTTGTGGTCTCTTGCTCGTTTCCCTGCTCTTTCACTTTTTGGCTTTCCATAATTTCATTGGTCCCGAAGTCTCTTGCTCCTTCATTTCATTTACCTTTTCTTCCTGGAGTTTGATTTTTTTAAGAACTCGATTTACATGCTCTGTTTCCCGCTCTGTTTCTTCCTGCCCATACTAAGACACAGCATTTGAATTAGAGACAAGAGTCTCTTGCAGCTTTTCCTCCAACTCTCGCTCCTTAACCCCTGCCAGTACTTCCTCTTGTTCTGGGACCAAGATATTCACTCCTTTCGTAGTACATACTTTGGTTTTGTGCCCCCATCTGGTACATGTACTGCACCTTGCAGGTAGCCAAGGGTATATAAATTGCACAACTGCATCAAAACCCGTTTTCGATCGAAACCTATGAGTTTTAGGTAACTCCTTAGTCATATCCGCATTCACAAAAACCTTTGCTTCCTCAAAATTGGAACATAGTTCCGTTTCTGGATGGAGCCTTACTGGTTTGCCCACAGCACTAAAAATAAAACCAAGGCCTTCCCAAGAGTACATTCGATGGGGAACATTTTTCAATGTAATCCACATTGGTACTAGTACTTTGATTTCTAGTTCTTCTTCTTCTTCCTCAACAGGAGCCCATATGGAGATCATCATTGGAATACCCGCAATATTCCACATTCCTCTTCTCAGTACATGACCCCTTGTCTGAGCATCATGTATGCGAAACTTCACAATTGTATCGCTTACGGCAAACACTTCGATTCGGACGTTTTTATCGCCCAATGGCCAGATCTTATTAACAAGTATGTGGATCTTTGCTACGTGAGGAGCGGTATCCAGGAACTTCCCTTGTAGGAAATCATCCCAAAGCGGGACCGACTTTTTGAGGAGTTCGTCAGGTATGTGGACCATTTGAGCACCATCTACGACTTCAACGTTAACTTCATGGTTTACTAAGACTTGCTTGTTCTGCACTGCAGAGACATACGACTTCTTTTCCTTCAAACTAGAACTCGAACTACTATCCGGTGACTCCGGCAAGGGAGGATCCACCCTTGAAATAGGCGGAACCACCAGAGGTGACTCCATTGTTGCACTGAACTGCCGCCAGGAAACGCAAAACCCTAGTCGCCTCCAAAATCACCCTCAGAGCACACTTTCCTTATTTGCTGTCTAATTACCATTTAGCCCAAGATTTCTACTCATCCTTTCCTCTACCATCATCGTTGCCTTATCAGAACCACCGTGTGTTCGTTATAAATCGATCATTAGCTTCGGTGATTCCTCCGCCGTCACGGGAAATTTCCTCAGTCTCTTCGATGACATTAAGCATCCTCCTCAAGTCGCCTTTCATCCATACGGTGAAACCTTCTTCCATCGTCCCTCCGGCCATTACTCCGACGGCCGACTCATCATCGATTTCATTGGTAAACTATTCGGATAAGGATATATTTCATATTGTAGTTATCTTATATTAACATATTATATCGATATCTTTGTATATATACATTACGTGGTGAATCAATACAATCAAGATTTCCTAAATATTTCGTGGTATCAGAGCATGAAAGATCTTAACCTAATTTTTTCATCCTCTAATCCCGTTCTTCACCTTTAATCGAAGAATATGTCGACGGCATCGAGTGGCCATACAAACTTACCCAACGAGCCTCTATCACCTTACACTATTTACCCATCCGACAACCCAGGCGCGTTGATCACCTTGGTACTTCTCCGTGGTGATTATTATTCTGAATGGGCTACCGAATTAACCAACTCACTTATGGCAAAGCAAAAGATCGGCTTCATTGATGGCTTGATCATCAAACCAAAAGCAAATCCGGAACAGGCTCGCTGGATTGCTGCTAATTCTATGATCGTAGGCTGGATAAGAACGTCCATTGATCCGGTTATTCGATCTACCGTAACTCATGTCTTAGATGCTTCTAAGCTTTGGGATTCTCTTAAACGAAGGTTTTCCGTCAACAATGGCGTTCGCAAGCATATGTTACAAGATGAGATCACTAATTGTCGATATGAAGGAAAATCAGTCCTTGAATACTTTGGAAAACTTTCCAAGCTTTGGGAAGAACTCCAAAATCTCAACCGTTCACGTCCATGTTCATGTGCGACATCATTAGACATTGAAAAAGAACGTGAAGACTCTAGGATTCATAAATTCCTTTTCGGTTTGGATGATGCACGTTTTAGTAACATACGGTCCCAAATCATTAATGAAGACCCATTGCCGGATTTAAATCAGTTTATTCTAGAGTAATTCGAGAAGAACAGCATCATCTCACTATTCGATCTCAAGAAGTGAAGAATGATGCTATTGGTTTCAACGTCAAAACAGAGACACCTCCGAATTAGTCTTTGGTCGCGGCCGTTAATGCATCCTGACCACGTGATCCTCTTCGGTTTTACACCCACTGTAACAAGAAGGGTCATGACATCTCGGAATGTTTCTCCATCCATGGGTACCCGGAATGGTATGTTGAAGAGTATCAATCGCAAGGTCTGGGTTCTTCTTCTCAAAGAGATCGTGGAGGTCGTTCTGCAGAAAGGGGTCGGGGTCGTGCCAATGCTGCCCGCAACACACCTCTCAATGGCGTCGATAACTCTCCTAACATGCCAACATCTGATCAAGTAGCGGCTCTGATCAATCTACTCCAGAATCAACAAACAAAGCTGACTACTGATCGATTGTCTGGTAACACTAATCTCCGAGACGTTATTATTGATACCGGTGCTTCACACCACATGACAGGGGATATATCTCTATTACGTGACCTCCAAGATATACCATTGTCTGCTATCACTAAACCAGACGGCACAGCCTCTCAAGCATCAAAATCTGGAACTTTATCTTTAGTTCTACACATCATCTTCGTGATGTTCTTTATGTTCCAGATTTTAACTGCACTTTGATTTCAGTTTCTAAACTTTTGAAACAAACATGCTATATAGCAATATTTACCGATACCTTGTGCTTCTTGCAGGACAGTTTTACGAGGATCCTGATTGGAGCCGGTGAAGAGAGAGAGAGGATGTACTTTGGGTGTCAGTGTTGCAAGGGCGAATCATACCACTCCAGAGAAGACTCATCCTTCAACCCTTTGGCACAGACGACTAGGACACCCTTCATCTAAAGTGTTGTCTTCTTTAGAACGTCCACCAAACATTTAGGC
>CAJHQP010010497.1:0-18394 GCA_905132765.1 Moricandia arvensis
AGTTAAGAGTTTGAATCGTTTAAATTATTATTGCCAAGGCTGCTTACATGTAGTGAAAATATGTAAGAACTAGGTAGTTTAGGTAGTATTCCGTATTGTGCGTAGAGATGAAACAGTTGATTATATTATTTATTTTACGTTGCACTGAGAGATTTGTTGTATAGCTTTTTTTAGGGATGAACATTCAAATATCTGTTCGGATTTAGTTGATCTATTCAGACTTCGGATTTTAGAATTAAAATTTAAATCTGATTCGAATATTTACAAATTTCAGTTTGAGTTTGGTTTAGAATTGGTTAGAATCATTGATTCATGATTCGATTTGAGTTCGGATACCCATTTTAATTATGTAAATTTTAACAAAAATATAAATATACTTAAGTCCTCAAATTGGAAAATAAAAATAACATAAAACATATAAGTTTGAACAATGTGAAACTAAATACTTAAATTTACATAAAAAATAGTTCAACTTAAATATTTAGATGAACATATAGATATTTTCAGTATTTTGAACATTTTTGTTATTATAGATACTTACTTGTGACTACTTTAAAAATATTTAGATATCTTTATATGTTTGAATATCTAATAGATATAAGATTTAACATTATTAAATATTTAAGCTTATAACTGTGATTTGAATATTTTCGGTATCCAGAATATTTTTGGATCCGGTTATTCAAATATAAAAAAATTAGATCTATTTAATTACTTAGTCAATTTTTTTAATTTTTAGTATTACTTTCAAATGAAGTTCGGTTTAGTTCTTTGGGTCCTTATATTTTACCCAAACTTATTTTTTCTACTAATATAAAGCAAAATAAAATAAATGTATTACAAAAATTTTGGATTTATTTTACATAAATGATTATTAGACTATACTTTAAGAATATAATAAAAATCGTTGGACGTCATGTTAATATTGGTTGTCATGTTGCAAAACTGACGTAGTCTATAACCAATAACGTGTATTTTCATATAATCGAGTGAAATGGGTTATAGTTGCGTCGAAAATATGTGATATGTTCATTCGGTACATGAATTTTGTTTTTTAATCGATTTTGCGAATTTCTTTTTTTTTTTAATTTTTTTATGTTTTCTATATTTTTATACCCATCTGATTCTGTTTTTTTTATTGTTCATTTGATACGAAAACTCTAAAAAGAAAAACAATACTTGAATAAACTAAAGATCTGAATTTTTGTGTGTGTGTTTTTCATCTCAATTTCTTTACATAAACCTTAATCATTGCAAAGTTTTTTAAGGTACGAAACTTTCAATTTCTAAAACCATTCTTATTCCAACATTTTAGTTGATGTGAATCTTAATGATTTTCTAATTTGTTTTTCCAACAATGATATTATTCAGTAGTTGCACGAAGAAAACTTCAATTCACTAAGACAAAAGCTAAAAATATAAAAACTAAAAATAATTTGATTAAAAAAATTAATGTGTGAACATATTAAATTGTATGCAGTAGAGTTAGAAAAGTTAATGTATGAACGCATTAATTGTTACTTAGAGATTTATTTAAAAGGAAATTAATAATTTGCATTAAAATTAATTTTTAATATCAAATAATTTAAAACAAAAAAATTTCTAAAAAGTCAAATGTAAAAAAGTGGAAGGAGTATTTCCTTTTCTCTTTTTTTTTTTATAATGTTTTATACGCGGGAAAATAATGGACGATTTGGATAAATGATAATAATAATAATAATCATATATATAATGCCACTCTTTTCTCTCTTCTAAGAGCATCCACATCAGCAAACACTTATTTTAGGTGGGTCCCATTTTAATAATAAATATTCATTATGCTAATGTGTAGTCTGTGTATTTTTGTGGTTTGTTTAAAGTATAGTATTTGTTTATGGTTTGACTATCTAATAGATATATGCTTACTAAACAAACCCAATTCATCTTTAAGGCCAACTTATTAATGATGGTGTTGTTTGTAGCTCAAAGAAAACCACGGTTTAGGTTTGGTTTCGTCTCTTTCTTCAACGATTCAATATGACTGTCTCAGCCGTTGTTATGAGAAAAACAAAACTCCTTCCTCTCACCGTTCTACCTGCATGTTTCTCTTCATCTCTTTCTCTTGCTTACCCTCCGTTGAGCGTTTCTCTCTTAGCCTATACACTGAATCTTCAGTTCACCTTAAGACCATTCCACGCAACTCTATGTATCCCTTCCTTTACAATGAAAGCTTCTGCTTAACTTCAAATGGAATCAAGCTTCACAAACACAATCTCTCTGTTTATCTTCACGCTCAAATCTACAAGCCTCATGTCTTCCTCTGATGATGTTGTTTCCCAAATCGCCTTCTGCCACTCAACCTTTAACTTCATCATATTACTCTGTATCCACCGCTAAACCAAAGCGTAACTCTCTTTGCTTAAAGATGTAACTGCTCATCTTCAATTTGTTAATCTCTTTTTCCCTTAACCGGTGTGTAATGATGTAAATAAATATCTACGCTTTGCAGGCTAAGAGTCTAGGAGAAAGTGGAGCATTATCAGACTGATATGAACAATATAACTGATGTAATGCATCTTCAGTAAGTTATTTACGGCAATTTTTTTGGTTTATGTTTGAATTGAGTCCGATTGTCAAAATATTAAATCACTCCTTAATTTTTGTTTATAGGATGAAGATGAGTTTGACGATTTTGGAACTGATTTTTATTCAGTTCATGCTGCCGCAACAGTCTAGAAAAGTATAGAATGTATTGTTCCTACACCAGCTGATGAGAAAGTAGATGAAGAAACCAAACTTAAGGCATTAATAGACACTTCAGCAATAGACTGGCAGGAGTAAGTAGTACTCTTTATATGATGAGCATGATCATGTGATATAAATCTTGGCTATATCATTTGCTCGACATTCTTTCATGTGATAGACGAGATGTTTTTGGCTTGGGTAAAGGTTATATGAGGAATATATCTGGAAGGATTGATGAATGTTGTTTTAGTAGTTAAAATTTCATTATCATTGTCGAAAAAACTTATGCTTAATCTTTCAGTAAAATGTAAGATACTGAGGCAAAATTTATTTTTGTTGAGCAGGAATGGAAAAGAAAACGCCACCACTGGGCTATATTTGTCATCACTGTAATGTTTATGGTATTTAATATTTGTGGATTTTTTTTTTGTCGATTATTGTTCTATTATTGTCTCAAGTATGTATGGTTATTGTCTCTGCAAAAAAAAAGGCTTTGTTCTAAGCGCATCAGTTTTTTTTACTCATGACATTTTATTCAGCACTTCCCCACAAATGATGATCCTAACTATAATGTTAAGAGGATCAAATCACGTACCGTTATCCCTAAGTCTATGCTGGTGCATATGCAGTTTTGAAATCAAATGAGTACGTTTGAGATAAATAAACATTTGAGATTTTATCATATGTTACATACTATCAGTCTGAATTTTTTGTATCAATTTAACAAAATTCAGGGAGGCATTTGAGAAGGAAATGGAAGGACTACCTTCAACAACACGTTATGTTGGGGAACTTCCTCATGAACTAAAATTCCCCTTATGCAAAGAAGTGATGAGAGATGCTCTGCTTTGACAAGCAAATGCTGTTTCCAAAGCTTGTGTGACAAGTGTAAGTTCTCTTGTGAGTTGTGAAAACAGCTGATGCCTTTCTTGGTATGCAAAATATATTCTTCTTTAATCATTACATATCCAAGCCTCAATATATGTAGTTCCTCAAACAAACCTTAAGACCCGTATCTTTTATTAAATCACTCCTAATGGGTGCTCCTCTGTTTCTTGCACCAGTTGCAGGATGAAGCTTACAAAATTCGACACTTCCTTCTGTTGAAACCAATGTGTTTCTTCCAACGTAACAAGAGTCATCAGGTCTAAACTGTTATTCCCGATCCATTTTCAAAGTGAAAACCTAATATAAATATCTCCTAACAATTCACGTCCTCCCGATCTATGTGACATTGCCACTTTTTTGATCTTCGACAAAAAATCATCAAGTCAGAGGCAGCAAGTCTAGCTCTTGAGAGGTATGTTTCCCTTTCAGAGTTCCTCTTAAATTTTGTATATAATTGTTTCTCTTACTTTAAATCCCCACAAACCCCCAGCCCAATTCAAATGAGTAGTGGTGAGGAAAATGGAGCTACAAAAATGTCTTGAGGAGCTAGCTGGCAATGAATATGTTTTTCAGCTACGTGTGACTCCCTCCAGATCACTATATGTTCACAGTCTCAACAATTAGTTAAGATCTCTTATTTGCGTAGGATAATCTATGTATTCCAAATTTTTTAAATTGCTGATATAAATTAACACACATGTCCTACTGTTTCTTAGAGTAACAAAAGCAACCCACCTCCAGTTGTGGATATGGAATCTGGACAAGCAACAAAACCTGCAAGAAACATGGGTGATGCACCAACGATTTCACCGAGTGTTGGTGAAGCAAGTCTGCCAGGTTTTGCAGCCGACGAAAACAAACAAAAACGCCCCCGTGAGTGATTCTCGCAAGGCCATCTAACCGTCAACCCACTTAAATTCATTTTATTTGAATTAGCTATTTATACATCTTTTTCTACTTTGAATTTTGGTTGTCACTTTGATTTGTTGTAAATTGTTCCTTACTGGTGTAAGAATTAATAAAGAGAGTATTAACATGTCTTTGCTTATTTACCAATGTCTCCAACTTTATAATGCATATTACAGCCTAAAATAATACTTTTCTTAGTTAAAAATGCATATTACAGCCTAAAATAAAAACACCTTTAAAATAAAGACATTTAAACATTTTCTATTGTAAAAATTTATAACAAATGTAATTTAAAATACTAATTTTGCAATAAACTTTAAAATAACCTTCCAGACACCCAAAACAAATACCAAAACAATAAACTAACCGTAACACATTTCAAAACACTAACAAAAAAAAAACAAATTCCGAAAAACAAAAACATATAATCGTACTTTTGGGATAAGCCATTTGAACACTGAAAAGAATAAACTCATAAACTCACTTCAACATAACCCGCTCTAGATACACAAAGCGACCTACAATTTACCAAAAACAAAACCCCACGAAATACATAATATACAATTCTACCCACACCCACTGCACAGTTTTAATAACAACTTCACAAATTACATCAATTTCTTCATAACTTCCAGTATAGAAAAAAAATCAATAAAACAACATCAAATAAACCCCACAAAATGTACTAATCTACAACAATGATAATCATACACAACAGGAAACAATTAAATTAACCACACTTCATCACCCTACCTCAATCCTATTAATATGCAAATCTTGACAAAAACCATGACATCACCTCCATATATTTATATAGACCAAGAATTACATTCAAGACTCCGCGCTTGCGCGGGGCTACGCCTCTAGTAAACAGAAAGAGTTCAGTAAGTGAATATTTTGATTTAGATGTGTTGGAAGTTATTTGACCGAGAATTGGTATTTAAGATTATCGCCACTCTCGTGTTATGATTCGTAGGCAAATTGCGTATTGAATTGATGGTAGTCGTAACAAATTTTCAGAAACTACAAAAGATAATTATATGATTTAAGTGTGAGTAAATGAAATAGGCATTATTATTCTAGTTGTCTTTTGTGTGTTTGCTGAAAATTGTTATGACCAACATAAATTAAATATGTAACTTGCCTACCAGTTAAAGAGTTTGGATCGTTTAAACTATTATTGCCAAGGCGGGCTACATGTAGTGAAAATATGTAAAAATTCAAATATTATGTGACTTTTTTTTAAAATAAAGATAGAAAATGGATGTTAGCAACAACAACAAAATGTCACCGAAGTCATGTTTTTTTTTTTTTTTGCTTCCTCCTTCTCTCAAGGTGTTGGGCTCTTGTGTGTGTTTAACTCTTCAGTTGACTTCGAATGTCACTGAAGTCATGTTTCTCAATCAAAAGAAGTGTGACTGTCTCTCAGTTCTCGAAAATGGATTTAAAATGGCATTTGGTTGGTTTGCGTTGCGGCTCTGTGTTGGTCGATAACTCCTTTTGTTAGCAATCACGAATGTCAGGTCAGGAGTTATGAGTTATGACAAGTAACTCGATCGGTTGTGTACGTATCCTTTGTTTGTTTCCGTGTTGGATTCGGAAGAACGAAGTAACTTATATCTGTTTCGGTCGGAAGTAAGTCTAGTAGAGTAGTTTTGGTTGTACAGATATTATTCGAATAATCGTTGTATTCCCATGCTCACGTCCATTTGTAATGATATGTGAAATTCAAGCTTAAAAATGACAAATGATACAAAATGAACATATCTTAATTAAATGATTGGTTTTTGTTAAAGAAGGTCATGAACAAAGCTTATGCTTTAAATATACTTAGTTTGATATTTATATAATTCAGTATCATTTTAAGAAAAGTTATATTTCAATTGCTATATATATATATATATATATATATGTATAAGAACAAAAAGGATGCAATTTGATAAATATATATATACTAAGTATTTTGTCTGCGGATGCGGGTATAATCATTTAGAATAATCATGTTACATACATTTATTACTATATTTATTATAAAAAATTACAAAATGTGATTTATTTAACATAATATTAATAATCTGTGATTAATTTTTCGGGTAATAACATAATATAGAAGAATTATGTTTTTATTTTAAAATATGATTTTATTATCTAGACTATATATATTTATTTATCAACTATTATCTAATAAAAATTATTTATTTAATTATTTTTTAAGATATATATATATATATGTGCTTTGGCAAATATTAGCATACCTTATATAATTTTAAAAATAATCATTAGAGTTCTTAAATAAAAAACTTTATGATAGCGCTAATTCTTTTTTTGTCACAAAATAACATTTAAGAAGAAAAATGACTAAAATATGTTTTATTAAAGGTTGTAAATATATATTTATACTTCTAAAATTAACTAATTTAGACTTAGGGTTAGATTTATTGAGTGAGATTCGGAGGTGAGATTTTAAATTTTTTTAAAAAATGTAAAAATAAATATTATTTTTTTAAAAATATATGTTTTAGTCAATTTGTTTTTTTTTTTAAACTAGTTTGGAGAAAAAGAGGCTATTTTGTCCTTGTTAAAATACCATTGTATCTTCAAAGGCCCAAACTATATCCAATTGTACATTGAAAGGCCCAACTATATACATTGGGCTGCCTCACACTTTATAAGCTCTTCCAGGGAAACCAAGAAAAAGCAAATCAGTATCAAAAAAAAGAAGAAAAGCTTTAGGGAAGAAAAATGGCGGATCAGCTGACCGACGACCAGATCTCAGAGTTCAAGGAAGCGTTTAGCCTCTTCGATAAGGATGGAGATGGTATTCTCTTCTCAGATCTTGTTTTTAACGATCTTTGCTTTCTCGCTTCGTTTCTATTCCTCGTGTTTCGGGATCTTACATTCTGGGACGATCTCTGTTTTTATCGTTACATCAATGAAATTTCGAATGATTTGTTAATTGAGAGGAAAAGGGGATCCCGATTTGATTTGATTTGATTTTTCTATCGTTTGTAGATTTGATTACGCGGAAAAAAGCAAAGAGAAAGCTAAGAATGTTCTATATCACATTGAAAACTTATCTTGATTTGATTTGATTATGCATTTTTTTTTTAACTTATGAGTCTCTTTACAATGCACATAAGGAAACATGGAATAAACACAATAATATTTAATTCTCCATAACACTTTAGTAAGATTTGAAAAGATTGTTTCTTGATTAGTTATACATGAATTTACAAGGTTGCATCACCACCAAGGAGCTCGGGACCGTGATGAGGTCTTTGGGCAAAACCCAACAGAAGCTGAGCTCCAAGACATGATCAATGAAGTTGATGCTGACGGGAACGGGACCATAGACTTCCCTGAGTTCCTAACCTCATGGCCAGGAAAATGAAGGACACTGATTCGGAGGAAGAGCTCAAGGAAGCCTTCAGGGTGTTTGATAAAGACCAGAATGGTTTCATCTCTGCTGCTGAGCTCCGACATGTGATGACTAACCTTGGGGAGAAGCTAACCGATGAGGAAGTTGATGAGATGATCCGTGAAGCTGATGTTGATGGTGATGGTCAGATCAACTATGATGAGTTCGTCAAGGTCATGATGGCTAAGTGAGAGACTATCTTATTCAAACAAAAAAAAAAGATTTATGATGTCTTAACAGTGAACTTGATTCTGGTTGCGACATGTTTCGTTTGTTATTTGTTTTTGCTTTGGTTAGTGTTATGTGAAGTATGAACTCATGGTTTACATTTCCTTTCAGAATTTGATATTCTCAACGTTTTTATTATTGTTTGTTTTCGTCTTGTTTATTTCTCTTCAGTGAATGCGTTTTCTTACCCATGAGTTTGGCTCCATCTCTGAAGCAGAACAAGTCTTTAGATGAATTTGCAAATCTCTGCACAACACAAAGTGTCTAGCAGATGAGTGTTTTATTAGCAAGGAAGTGTATCTTACAGTTTCTGCGGGAACAAAAACAAAAAAGACGAAAGCCAAAAAAATACTATTTTCTTTGTTACATTCAGAAGCTTTGTACATACATCACCAACAACAAGATCATACCTAATCATCATCATCACGACGGACAAAACAAACATATGACTAGTACAAGACAAACATAAGACTAGTACGGTGAGTTTTTTCTAATTTCTTTCATAAATCTTTTCATCATTTTTTTCTAAAGTAGACAACATTTCTTCTAAAGTGTAAGAGAACTGTGGATCTCCTGACAAAGTCACAAATTCCGAAAAATAAATATTGTCAATTTCCAGAACTCTTTCACAATTAAGAATGACAAGTTGCTTTTACAATGCAAGAAGGAGCAGAATAAATGTCGGAATTTGTCTGAAAGCTCCCTCACTATGGTAGGAGAAATGTTGTCTACTTTGGAAAAGATATGAATAGATTAGGTATGGAAGAAAATTAGAAAGAACCCCACCGTACTAGTCATATGTTTGTTTTGTCTGTTGTGATGATGATGATGATTAGGTTTAATATACTCATGCACTCGACATCAATAATGAACAAGTTCTCACAGAATAGAGTGATTAAGGAGAAAAAAAAGAAGACAATGTGACATTGGATTTGGGTTCTTAGGTTTTACCGTGTGAGTGGTTTGTAGAGGACAATAGTTATGTACTTAGACTCGAACCTGTGAGTCAAACCCAAAGCTACTATGGGATTGAGGACTCCACCCTTGCTCTATGAACACATGGTTAAGCACACATGCTGAGGCTTTGTGGCTTTGACTGTTTCTTCACTAGTGTCCACAAAGTGTACAGACGAAGCTGAGGTGGCACTGCGAGTGGATCTTTTGTGTAATCCTCTGCGGTTGGGAGGGCTTGTCCGTAGCTATGATCAGGTGAAGGTGTGCCTCAAACTCGCTATGCTTTCTGGGTTTTCTGGCACAAAGTTCTGCATAATTGATTGGAGGAGATGCTATTTATTACAAACTGCAGATTGACTAAATAGGTTTAACATGAAAAGTGCGTGGAGGGGAATTACTTACATGAACATCGAGAATGTTTACACACATTGCCATTCTCGTCTGATACAAAGGGTAAATCTTGGATGTATTTGCATTCACCATCAACGATCACCTTGTAGTGGTATATGCCAGATGGAAGGACAAAGAGAACTGAGTGGTCCTTTTCCAGATTTCTCCAGCTTCTTCTAAGGAATGTGAAGATCTATACGTTTGTATATGGCTTGAGAGCAAGCTGTGAAGGAAACAAATCAGCGTATACCTTGATCTCCAGTTGTCCCATGATCCTTCCACTGCCACATCATTACCTCCTTGTTCCATGTAATGATAATAGGGATTCCTTGCTCTGTGGGAAAATCATAAACTCTTTTGAGATTGGTTCCACTGGATTTTATTAGGGGAAGGAAGGGCGTCTTCCCTCTGCAATGGAGCGCTGGAACCTGATACACGCGCATAAAATTGAGTTTTTTCAAAGCAAGAGCGAGAACGAATGGAAATGCATCAATTGGGTATACATGTTATTTTGCCCAAACAATTGAAAGAGGTGATGCTTAGAAGATGTAAAGTGGAGTAACAATGTGAGCTTAAAAGGAAAGGAGCGGGGGATATTGAACAGAGCAAACAATAGAATGAGACGTTTACTATGGTAAAGACAAGCCCTGAACTAACAAAAAGATAATCTTACTAAAATTTCAAAGGTCTCTCCTTCACTGCCGTTATCTATTAATTCACATATCTAGAACAGCGAGAAGAATGAAGAAACAACCACAATCTCTAACTCGTTCAAGTAAAAAAAAAGACGTTCAGAAATGAACAAGCTTGCTTCCTTTCCCCCTTCAAAGGAACATTACAGAGTAGTGGGACAATAACAAATCAGCAGAACAACATCAGGACTGGAATGAAATCAAAGTCAACATAGAAAATTAGAACGCGATAGAATCCTATTGACTAGTATAAACTTTTTCCACACTAGGCATGACATAAACAAGACAACAATAAGAACTTCTGATTCTTCACACCAGTATTGTAACTCAAAACAAAAAAGAAAAAGGCATAGCAAATAAAGGGTAAACTAAGTATCTGTGAGATATCAAACAAAGTCACACATTAGAAGTTTAGACAAGCAGTGAATACTATATAAAGAGGAGTTCAACTCTAATTAGTATGAAGTTTTTTGGATAAGGAATCTAAAAATAAATCCATGCGGATTTTCCTCTTAGACCCAAAGTAGACTATAGTACTAATCGGACAATAAAGACTTGGACATGGACTCACACAAACCCGACAATATCTCCCTCATCATCTAAAAATTATTGAACCAACATACAAAGCTTCCCCTCTTCGAAACAAAGATACATTCACATAAAAGACTCACTAGGGAGCATCAACAATCACGAGAGGAGTATCAGCTACAGGTAATGACTAAAGAAACCAAGTCAAAGTGAAATTCCTCTCCTCCTCCTACACTATACGAGTTTATTCATTATAACTTGGAAATTTAGTATATGGATCTCTCACGTTCAAGTTATCTTACGTACTCTTCATCAACAAGAGAATCATAAGGGAGGAAACTCTATTTCACATTCAATTCAACGAAAGCTCAGCAATGTTTTAATCGGATCATCAATTAAGCTAACATCAAATGCAACGATCAAACACAGGAGGAGTATAGAGAGTGAAACCCTGAGGAGCGAATAAGAAAGGAGACAGAGATCGAGCGGGAGGAGAACTGCTCATGGAGTCTGATGAGGAGGACGACGTTGACGAGAGCGGATGGAAGGATCGCCGCCGTTAGATGAGGTGGGCATCTGCGTCGACGTTAGAGACGGCGTCGTCTTCTTTGCCGTTCGCATTTCCCATCGTCAACTCAATCACAGAAGTGGAAAGAAACAAAAGAGGAGAGAGAGTAAGCAGACGTGAAGAAAAGTGGAGGAGGGAGGAGGAAGAGTGGGAGGTAAGTTTAATGGACCCTGGTGTTTATGATTTATTACGTAATTGCCATTCAAGTGGATAAACGAGTGACTTGGCGTCTAGAAAGTAGATAATGATGATCCACTTTTTATTTTAAATATCATAAATACTCTCTCTCTTTCAATTATAAGTGTCATTTTAGGTTTTTTCACACGGATTAAGGAAAATAATTAATTTTGAATATTTTCTATATAAAAAACACAATTAACTATGGGAAAACGGCCAATTCATACATTAACAAGGGGTCGCGGTCCCGATCAGTACATACACTCATACCCTGTGCTAAAACATACATCAACTCAAATTATATTCAAATTTCATACGTAAACCAACACTTTCGTAGATTCATACATTGATCGTGTTTCCGTTAGTCCAAATATTAAAACGAAATCTTACGTGGACTTAACGGATGATTACGTGGATTTTCTAAGATTATAACGTAGAAATTAAGTATAAAACGACCTCGTTTTATTAAAAAAAATATTTCCATTTGGTTTAGATGGGGATTCGAACCAGGTTCCCCACAGTAAGCCATCCCCTACTCAACCACTCTGCCGTCTATGATTCATTGGTTTAATACATTATATATACATATTTATCATTCATCTCTTGCGGGCTTCCCAAAAATATTGTTTTCATTTGGTTTAGAGAAGGATTCGAACCCGGTTAAATCATTATTTCACGCACCCCACGTGAGCAGCATACAATCTACTTTATCACCTAATTAATCATAGAGTTAATCAATAAGTATCGTACAACTAATTAAATTCAAAATCTTAATGTCCTTTGGTTGTGTTCGCATCAAATGGAGGTTTGTCTAGTGAAGATAAAATCAAGCCGAGCAACAGCGAAAACCTAAATTCAAATATAAATTATTTGGGTTAAAATATACAAACAAATTGAAATTTAAAATTTCTTAAATTTAACACTTGAGCAATTTTTTTTACAAAACAATTAAGCAATTCTTACCAAATGCAATATATCTATATGTGATGTATTGGACAGATGAATCATTCATGGCAGAGAGGTCCAGCGGGGGATGAGTTTTTGTGTGTAACCCGCGTTCGAGTCCCGCTCCTAAAACCAATTGAAGTTTTTTTGGGAACCCGGAGAGATTAATCATAATTATGTATATAAACAAATGAATCATACATGGCAGAGTGGTTGAGTGGGGAAAGTTATTGTAGGCAACCCGGGTTCGAATCCTACTCTTGACCAAATTTAAAATATATTTTTTTCCATAAACGACGTCGTTTTGGTCTTAATTTCCACGTATTAACCTTATAATCCACGTAAATCATCCGTAAAATCCACGTAATCATCGTAAAATCCACGTAATATTCCGTTAATATTTGACTAACGGAGACACGGTCAATGTATGAATTTACCGAAAAAGTGTTTGGTTGACGTATGAAATTTGAATATAATTTGAGTTGATGTATATTTTAGCACAGAGTATAAATGTATGTACTGATCGGGACCGCAGCCCCTTGTTAATTGCATGAATTAGCCGTTTTCCCCAATTAACTAATACACCTAACCATATTTCAACCAATAGAAAATAACTGCAGCATAAAATATAATAAATTTTGCATCGAAAGTCAAAAACGACACTTATTTTGTAACAAAAAATTTTCTCTAAAACGACACTTATATGAAATGGAGGGAGTACATATTTATGCCATCTTGAGTAATAAGAACAAAATTAAACATAGTCTCTTAATTAAGGTGGAGTTTTTAGCTTTTATAAGAAATTTTTTTAAAATTTTAAGTAAGAAAATCTAAGGATCTCACTTAAATAAGAAATATAAAAGACATTTTTAATCAAAAATGTAAAAAAAATTACGTTAAGAGATGGAGTTAATATGGTGATTTGGCTAGACAGACTTGGGTGGTTTCAAACATTCCATATCCGGATAATGGTTACCAAGATTCAATTTTGCCAACTTGAATTACCTCTTCAAGATGAGCAAAAACAATCTAATTGATATAAATGTCTCCCGATCTTGGCCCTGGATCATTTGTTATATATGGAAAAACCGTAACAGGTTCTTGTTTGAAGGTGCCATGGTACTCCCCTTTGGATATCATCACAAAGCGCGCGAGGAAGCGGATGAATGGTTTCTAGCCCAACAAATTGATTAGAGACGGTGGGGGAGGAAGCGATTGATGAGGCTGGAGAGTTTGGTCGGTCTCAACGGCTCCACCCCACGTGGCTTTTGTCCGATGTGAGATTGCAGTGGATTGGTGTAAGAGAACAGAAAATGTGGGAGCGGCTTAGGTAACCAGAGATGATTGTGTCCAAGTTCTACTTCATAGTAAACGATCTTTTTGTGGTATTTCATCAGTGTTAGAAGCAAGGTGCTGGTGGTTGAATGGGCCGTAGAGAGTATGTTGAGTTTGAAAAAAGACAAGGGTGGTCTTCATATCTAATTTCATGATGTCTTTGAGGCGGTGGTTAAAACCCACTTATGGCTAGCCCTCGGATTCCAGGCTTCATAAATATTACAGTCCTCACAAGGTTTTGAAATTGGAAAATGCAGAGTGGTGGAGACGGTAATCTACTAGAGACCCCTCTTTCATTGCTCAGAGTGTCAACAACTTAGGTTTGTCTCAAGCCTATATTGATGTGGGTCATCCGCATTGGCTTGACTCGGTTTAAAAATGAAAGAGGATCTCTTTTTGCTAGTTAGAAAAGTATATAGTACGGTTATTTTTTGGAGGGTATAGTTGTTGTTGTTTGGTTGTATTTTGGTCCTCATGTCCGTTTGGGTTCTAAAGAGTTGTGCTTGGTTAAAAATTTTAAAACTTGTACTGTAATCGGTTCACTTTGGATGAAAGTATATATATTTCAATTGGGAAAAAAAAGATGGAGTTAATATGGTTTACATGTAGTATTTTGTTCTCACTGTTGACCAAGGTTTGAAACGTGCGTTCAACTCATACTTAGAGTGAGTTGGTTTTATTCTTATTGTTTTAGATTAAGTACGTTTGGATTTGCTCATAACTCTCTACATAAACAAGAAACATGTCTAAAAATACACAATTTATTTTTAAAAAAGATAATCAACATATGTAAAATTGTATTTCCTTACACTAGCCAGAGTAACTTGCCAACATCTCTACAACTGAAGTCAACTTTCAAGATGTAAGACTTTTGTTTGATTCAACTTGACATCATTGGTGCTTTGAAGTATCTTGGAAAGTTTTGAATTTCACACTCTCATGCTTATCAATATAGAAATTCACTTAAAAATTTTCTTTTTTTTGTGCACAAATATGTTCAAAATTCATTAAGTGAGCCTTAAATTCTCTTTGACTTGACTTTGGATGCAATGTGAAACACCATCTGCAAAGAAAATTATCGCTATATACTATCTATGTAGTATTATATATTAGATAGTGTTTCTTGGATATCTTCTACTAAGAAATACTCCTTCCGTTTTTATATTTGACGTTTTAAGATTATACACATAGATTAAGAAATATTTGATTTTTTATCATTTTCTAACAAACATCATAATTGTTTATCTAACAACAATTAACAGTAATAAAATAGAAGTATAATATCATTGGTCATTTAATATTAATACTATAAATTTTACATAAAAAAATTAAAAACATCAATATTTGGAACAAAAAATTTCTCTAAAACGTCAATATAAAAAACGAAGGGAGTATTCAAACCAATTTAATGTGTTTGATTATTTACACAATAGGATGAAAGTTGAACATCAGTTTCTTAAAAGCATTATCTTTTCCGTTTCATAAAGAGTGTCATTTGATATTTTTATTATTTAAAAATAATTAAATAATTATATTTTAGTAATTACTTATTTTGTTAATAATTTTGAGATAATAAAATTATTTCTAACTTCAATGTATTTTACAATTAATATTGAGAGCCAAAATAAACATATTTGCATTGAATTCTAAATGATATTTTTTGTATAACATGTTACAATGACATTTTTAAAATAAAAGTATATTATTTAATATCAAAAAGCATATCATCGATAATAAACAAGAGTAGGGAGTTATTTTTATAAAAAAATAATAAAATAGAGAAATAAAGAATGTTTTTAAAATAATATAAATTTACATTTGTGCAGAATAAGTTTCTATTTAGTATATTTTTATAATAATATATTAATCAAATGTCAGATGTTTGGAGGAGATTACATATATTATTCAATAATATTATCATGTAGAATTTAAGCCTGTTGGTTTTTATTATCATGATAAAAAATTAAAGTAGACTTATTCGATAGAGTTAAATTGAGTATGAAAGAGGCATGGTTTCTTAAAAAAAACATAATATACACTGTATTTGTAATGTTCTATGTACATTGTCATTTTAAATATTTTTCATCAATGCGAGCTAAAAATGCTTGGTTTATAAGGTGTTTGTTTTTCCAACCCAACAATGAAATTTCATGTCCAACATACAATTAAAAATGTACAGTTAAAAATAGTTTTAAGAAAACATACAACTAAAATTCTAAATAAATACTAGTATATACAAAATTAAATTTGCCGTCATGAAAAAAGAACATGAGTTATTCTATTAAATTGAAAAAACATTTAATTTAGAAAAAATAATGTAGTGGAACTAGGGTTTTGCTGTTAAAGTGTTTTACGGTATTACTCTTATAAGCGGCCACCCAAAACACACACACACAGTACAACACACACACTCCTTCTTCTTCATCGTCTTGCTTCGTTTGCTCTCTTCATCCATTGCATCCTCTTGAATTGTCTTAACCTTTGGAGCTTCTGATCATGGCGGAGAATGAGAGATCATTAGCCGATGATCGACAAGCGATCAGCCACGTCACTGGTTGCGAAGACTAAGTCTCCATGGGAAAACAACGGCTTCTCCTGCCGAGACCGTCGACGCACCTGTAATGGGTGCTCACTCGTGGCCTGCGCTCGCCGACGCGCAGCAGCCTCGTCCTAAGAATCCTCCGGCGGAGGCGGCTCCGCCGTCTAAAGCCGTTCCGACCTCAATCCCAGCTCCCGCTCAGGTTAATTCAATGTCATTGGATCATAACTCGTCGAGTGTTATGCAATTGCTTAGATTTGAGACTTTGAGAGGATTGAATTTAGTTGTTAATGTGATTTCACGATTCTTTAGCATTTGAATTTTGAAAGTTTCTTGTTTGATCTTTAGGCTGTAGTAAACTGGTCATGCTAATCAAAAGGCTAGTGGAAAGGCTAACTCCTGCTCACAAGAATCCATCTGGCCCGTCATGTCGAAGCCAGGCTCGAAGAATAATCAAAGTGATCCTCGTCCTCCTCACTACCCCCATGCCCGCTGTACCTTATCATCCACCTCCTTTCCACTATGGCGTATCCTACTGTCCTGATTTTCCATATGGTCTTTATCTCCTTACACGATTCCTGAAGCTCCTGTTGCAGAGCCTGGCAATGAGAAGAAAGTGCAAGCCTCTCCTCTTCCACCCTGTTTGCCAGCTCCTCAAGGAGGTCCATGGACATCTGCATCAGAGGGGGATTTGCGCCAAAAAAACATGCCCGCATGGAGCTGGACCTAGGAACTTATGAGACCTCCCGTTTATGGGACAAGCTCTGGGTTCATGGTTGGTCAGGTCCTGGCTTTCTCCGGTAAGATGTTGATTCTCTGTCAGGGTGTTTTGTAAAGGACCGGATGAGCATATATGGTGTAAGATAGAGGATAACCAATTGCTGTTTTTTTGTTTGTTGGTTTCTTCATTTGACATAGGTCCTGTGTACTTCGTGCCGGTTTCACCCCGGAGCTATAGAGGATATCCTCCACGTTTTGCTGCATACCCCGTTACCCAGGATCCTGCAAGCTCTATCTCCAGAAAAACTGCGACTTACAGGATAGAGTCATGAAACAAATAGAATATTACTTCAGGCAAGTTATGCGTCTACATCTATATATTTTGTGCTTTTGATACTATGTTGAGCTGACACCTTTGATGTGCTCAAGGAATGTCTTTGGAGTATTTCCATGACTTGAGTTGCTGGTTGATAGATGGCTATTATCTTGCTGTGCCTCACCTTCCGTATATTGATTCCTTTTTTCAGTGACGAAAATCTTCAGAATGATGAGTACCTCATTTCCTTATGGATGGACAAGGATGGGTTCCCATCAAAACTATAGTGACTTCAAAGGGTAAAATCGTACACAGCTTGTCTTGCTTGATTATTGTTTTTGTCATCTGTGTTTTACAAAATGTGTTGCTTTTATTTCTGTATTCTACTCTTGAATTAAGGTTAGATGAATGACATGGATGTAGAGTTTT
The DNA here is from genome assembly GCA_905132765.1 of Moricandia arvensis. Taxonomy (NCBI): domain Eukaryota; kingdom Viridiplantae; phylum Streptophyta; class Magnoliopsida; order Brassicales; family Brassicaceae; genus Moricandia; species Moricandia arvensis. The sequence continues at coordinate 17,761 of CAJHQP010010497.1, forward strand.
ATAGTCTAATTGCGTTGAGATTTTCTACTTCTGTGAAGTGGCAGGTCAGACTACAATTAGCATCTTGCTTCTTTTAGTATAATCAGCGTTGGGATTTACTATTCTGTTGAAGTGTGGTGGCTTTTATAGGGTGACAGTTTACGGAAGCGTGACGAGTGGTCTAAGTGGGTCCTGCATCTAAAAGGTCGGCTCTGAGGAGAAAATTGGAGACAATGACAAGATTCCTCAGGAGTGTAACAAACAAAGATTCAAGCTACTGCATTCTCCTCAGAGGTAGAACTGTTTCCTTGAATTAGAGATTCGTAAACTGCCAAATTGTCGTTCAAATGATACTTTTCCGTTTGTGGTACAAGGGAGCTCAGTATCAAGAACAATGTATATGAAAGGTGATATCTTGACCATTATCAGACGAACAAAAAAGATGGATGCTTTGTCAAGCGATTTTTCAAACACATTCTTGCTTGATGAGGAAATGGATCTGGAGCATAAAGTTCAAGAAAGAGTGGGTTTTTCATATCAAAAAGGTAGTGTGTGCACGACTTCATTACTCTTGATATGCTTCATTCCTTTTTGTTTCCTATATTGCTTCTTTTGGATGTGAACTGAAACTGCATATAAAGTTTTGGAGTTGATG
>CAJHQP010010498.1:0-18391 GCA_905132765.1 Moricandia arvensis
CTGGATCAGCATCATGGAACAAGGTATGTAAATCAGGTACGAACCAGATAGGCAACTAATCATAGCTTGGATTAATGGGCTGTTTATGGGCCTTATCGGTTTGATCCATGAAGTTCTAGACCGAGAGAAGCTAATGGGCTTGATACAAAATATGGGCCTTGTTTTAATTAAGGAATCAATGTTTGAGTTTATTCAAGAAAGACCCAATAAGAATATACAACACATGGTCGTATAATATATCAATCTGACTGCAATTCAATGATCGTCGACCATGCGAAAGGACTCGACCAGTCGAAGAGTCATTCGTTCCAAACCTTCCAGCTTCGGTCAAGTCATCATTTCTGGTCAAGTCTTCTATGTTTAAGAGTTTGTTAGTTTCTATGTTTGATTAGTCCTTTTGTATTCCAACCTTTTATATTCCATGCCTATTAGATAAAGGCTTGCTTGGTATTGTTTTAAATTATTCAACTTTTTAATAAAAACTTTTGCTTATAACTTGTTGAATCATTTGTTTTTCATTGAACATCTTATCTTTTGAGTCGTCGAAGTGTGTCATCTCTTTGGGCTTAGAAGTCTGGTAGTATCAAGAGACTTTCCGCACCTCTTGTGTCACCTTTCGATCCATATCCCTTGATCGTTTGTGCTTTCTAGCTCATTCGGTGCAAGGCTTATCCAATCCACCAACCTTAGAGTGATCCTTCAAATCTAGGACGTATCATGTGGTATCAGAGCCACTCTGAGGTTTGGAGTTCTTCACAGCCAGACATTTGTAACTCTTCATCTTCTAAGAGATCAACTGTGTCTTTTGGACTGTTGAAAAACCATGAAGAGAAGGCAACGCGCAAAGCACGAGAAGAAAATTTGCGAGAATGGAGGTATAACTCTTCATCTTCTAAGAGATCCGTGTCTTTTGGACTATTAAGAAACTATGAAAAGGAGGCTGAACTTAAAGCACAAGAAGAAAAGTTGCGAGAATGGAGGTACAACAAACGTACAGCCGAGATGATAGCACAAAATGAGCGTGACCAAGAGGAGAAAGCCAAGAAATCACGACCCGAGAGAGAAAAATGGAAGAAAGCACTCAGAAAAGAAGGTACACAAATCTTCACTGATTCTGGTTGAATGGGAGTTAAACCGAGCAGTCCAAAGAAGACAGTCAAAAAGCCACAATCGAAACAAGTTGTAGAAACTCTATTGACCAGAACTGAAGAGAAGAAGAAAGAAGGTTTTGGGAGATGGCTGGTGAGTTTCAAGGCTAAGATCCATCAAAGGATCACAGACCCACGTCCATCATCAGTGTTGGAAGAAGATCAAGAGGCCAAAGATATCAAACCAGAGCTATTGACTATTTATGACCGAGCAGAATCTATAAACGACCAGCTGCATCAAAAGGAAGAACCAGAGGTTGTAAGTGTTCTCTTGCAAGTCCAAAAGGTGGCTGAAAATGTGGTTGATAGTGGACTAAAAGCTGATCATAAAAAATATCTCACAAGCGCTTATACTTCAGGTGATATTCTTGGTTCTTTATCAAGTGATAAACTGGATCAGCCATTCGTTTGCAAGGAGTACGACCCAGTGAAGCTACTAAGGCATGAAGAGGGTCTGCAACATTTCATATTTGAGCCAGGAGAAGAGATACGTGATCAAAGCAACAATAACCAGACCTTGGCGAAAGAGATAACAAAAGTGGAGCAAAACAATGTCGGTTCATTAATCCTAGAAGGTCCGGATTTGAGGACAAATCCTTTTAAAGGAGGAGGGGATGATGCGACCTGGATCAGCATCATGGAACAAGGTATGAAAATCAGGTACGAACCAGCTAGGCAACTAATCATAGCTTGGATTAATGGGCTGTTTATGGGCCTTATCGGTTTGATTCATGAAGTTCTAGACCGAGAGAAGTTAATGGGCTTGATACAAAATATGGAGGCCTTGTTTTAATTAAGGAATCAGTGTTTGAGATTATTCAAAAAAGGCCCAACAAGAATATACAACACATGGTCGTATAATATATCAATCTGACGGCAATTCAATGATCGTCGACCATGCGAAAGGACTCGACCAGCCGAAGAGTCATTCGTTCCAAACCTTCCAACTTCGGTCAAGTCATCATATCTGGTCAAGTCTTCTATGTTTAAGAGTTTGTTAGTTTCTATGTTTGATTAGTCCTTTTGTATTCCAACCTTTTATATTCCATGCCTATTATATAAAGGCTTGCTTGATATTGTTTTAAATTATTCAACTTTTTAATAAAAACTTTTCCTTATAACTTGTTGAATCATTTGTTCTTCATTGAACATCTTATCTTTTGAGTCGTCGAAGTGTGTCATACTTCGGGCTTAGAAGTCTGGTAGTATCAAGAGACTTTCCGCACCTCTTGTGTCACCTTTCGAACCACATCCCTTGATCGTTTGTGCTTTCTAGCTCATTCGGTGCAAGGCTTATCCAATCCACCAACCTTAGAGTGATCCTTCAAATCTAGGACGTATCATAGGGTTCATGCATGATTACGGCTAGGGTTTCAACGAGTATGGGGAAACATCTTTCTAGCAACCTAAACATGGTATATGCGGATCAAAAGAAGGGTTTTCAAGGCCCTTTGATCGACAATTAGGTTAGGTTTCAATGCATAAACAAATCATCAATCATGTAAAGAACAAAACCGATTTTAAACAAGTTGTAATTAGGGTTTCAAGGCCCTTAGATGATCCGGATTCAAGTATGGACTGATATCAAACGATAACATATAACATCATAGATTGTTATTTTAAGCAATTGATTGATCAAGTTCTAAGATTTTAAACTCATGTATAAACCGATTGCAACTAGGTTAAACTAGGTTCATATTCTTTCAAGCAATCCGATTTATATCTATAGAGTTTCGACTTTCTTTACCTTAGAACACCTTTGGATCTGACTGGACCACCTTAGAGAGGGATTTGGGAGTTGTTCCTCACGAGCTACAAGCCGCCTAGGAACTGCTACAAGCCTCACGGGTCGTCGGTTTGTCTCGGACCTTCTTTGCACCTCACGAACGGACTCCTTAGGGTTCTTCTTCTTAGAACAAGGATCACAGGTTAGTAACTAGAGGTTTAGAGCTTTCTATCTATGGGTTTGATCTTCGCAAACGGATGAGAAAGTAGAAGGGAGGCGCCGGCTTATAGGTTTAGGGTTCTTGGTCGAAATTTCCTTTTTTTAGAGAGAGACTAGGGTTGGCGAAAAGCTTAGGGTTTCTTAGAGACTACTCGTGCTGATAACGTGTTGTGAAAAGGATACTTTATTCATAGCATAAGGATGTGTTTATATAGGAATACATAAGTAGAACATAAATAGAAAACATCCTAAAGGTATAAACCGCCTATGGGCGATATGGGCCTATGGCCGATAATACATAAATGGGTTGAACCTCGGATGAGCTTTGGTTATGAGTGATCCACATAGTGATTTCATAACAATTCTGAGTTTTTCTCACACATATAAAAAGTGTCTAAATTTCCGTAAATACATTTTAATATCATTTTAGTAAGATCATGCATTTTTCTCTTTTAACTCGAAAGAATAAGATTAAGATTATAAAATATGTCTTCAAATTATGAAAATGACAATTTTGTAAACAGCATAAAACTTATGTTAATAGAGGAAATGTGCCATGATTTATAAGACACAAAGATTAATTGGCAAAGTTGTAAACAATTATTGATGAGACCAATTCAGTAGAAGAAATTAAAACAACAGATTACCGATGAAAAAAACTGTTTGAAATCCGTTGGGACCGTTGTCCGTTGGGAATTTAGACCACAATTGACCGTGGGAAAGTCCCGACAGAAACTGGTGGTCAGGAATTCCCGATGGAATGTGGTGGTCAAGGATTCTCGACGGATTATGGTGATCGGGATTCTCGACATACTTTGGTGATTGGGATTCGTAACGGAGAATGTGCCATCGGGAATTTCTTACGGACATCCGACCACCACTATCCGTCGGGAATTCCCAACCAGCACTATCCGTCGGGATTTCCCAACCACCATTGTCCGTCCAGAATTCCCTACCACTAACTTTTGTTGGAATTTTTTTTTATAATTGTTTTTATTTGTTTAATATTCAAATAATTTATTTTTTTAAAATAATATTAAAAACAGATAATATTGAAATATTAGTTTAATCATAATTAAAATTTTAAAAAAATTTGTTAATAATAAATAAAAAGTTTTAATTTAAGAAATAAAATAAAAACTACAAATTGTCCCTGAAACGACGCTTCATCTTATCCAACAACGTTGGATGAGAGCCCGGTTTTCCTGCAGCTCAGTCTGGTTTTAATGTATCTCGGCCTAAATATCAGCATTATTGGTTTTCAAGAACTCAATCTCCTCATTCATGTTATTGATCTCTTCCAGAAGCTCCTCAACGAGGTAAGGACAGTAAACCGAGAAAAAGAAGACTCTTTGGTTGGATGACCTTACCCAACATAATGACTTTTCTTCTTTGGAACTGCTTGGAAAAAATAAAATAAGTTATAAAAGGTGTTATACATATAATAAGAAGGAGCAGAAGATACATCTTCAGACAGAGAAGCTTGGGTCAAGATGAGGTCATCTGCTTGGGACTGGAGTAGATGAAATCCTTCATAATCGGATCCTGAATTTCTCCAGTGTGCTTGTTGGTGTGGACAAACTTCAACATCGTGAAATTGCTGATGGGATTACCCTTGCCTTCTGCAGTCTAATAAAAACAATAAAGATGATTAATATATTACTAAAGTTAATTTGAATATGATTTTTATAAATTATTAGCTTAAGTTCTCATGTAGATAAACTGCTCGACCCCATGTTGTGGACATAAGCTCTTTTCCCGCCATGATCCCTACGATTGTTAGCAGAGTTGGTTTCCAACAAAGCTTTCATTCTGGTTTCAACCAATGCTTCTTCAAATCCTCCCAAACGGTTGGGTTTATCGTAGCCCACTTATGCTTCCCTCATTGATTCGGCCGTTGTACACTCATTGATTCGGCCGTTGTACACTCACGTAGCGATGAAAAGCGGATTTCACTGTTTTTGTCAATCGTGAATCTCAAGTAAATTTTAGTAAAAAAATAAATAAATGAGGTTAGAAATATAAGGTTTAGAAACAATAAAATATTTAAAACATTAGAAAACTTTTACCGCAAATTACTGAAACAAGCTCTCGCGGAAAGAGCCATTCATTTCTTTGTACGTCGACCGACCATACTCCATCAAAGATGAGTACTCCATCCTCTAGAGTCTTTTGCTGGTTCCATTTTCTGACTATTTAAACTACAAAACCAAAACTGAAAATAATTAGTACTAAATATTGAATATAAAACAATGAAATACTCTTAAAAATGAAAACTTACCAAGTGCTATTTATGACTTTCTTATAATGAGGATGGATACGTGAGAGGGATTCTCGGCCAGGTTATGTTGAACTAACTCTTCCATGCTCATCGTAGCCAATTCTGTGTTGAATCTTCGACTGGTGTAAAAAGCGGGGTGTGAAGTCCAGAAGAAATACTACCACCACTCCGAAATGTGGAATGGCGTCATAGCTATGAAGGAGATCCAAACCTTTCAAAAAAATATTGGTTAATTTAAAAAAAAAATATAAATATATTTTTAAAAATAACTAAACATAATAAAATAAACTATTTAGAAATTTTTTTAAAGAAATATATGACCATTTTTAAATTAAATGCATAATTTAATATTTCAAATAACTATAATTTAAAAATATTTTAAAAATATAAAAAACATATTGGAAATATAGAAAGTTTTATATATTTTAACTATTTTCAACAGCGTTTTTATATTTTTAATTAATAATAAAAAAATTATATATTAAAAATTTATTAAAATTTCAGAAAAAATAGAAAAAGTTAAATAGTATTTATCAAAAATCAGAAAACGTGTATATATATATACTATAAGATATCAAAAAACGATTAATAAGTTTTTAAAATACTATAATTTATTGTAAACCTAAAATATGTCTTTTAATTATAAATTTTTTTTTTTAAATTGATAAACACATAATACTAAAACTAAGAAAAAAGTAAAATCTTACACAAAAATTCAATAAAAACATGAAAAACGTAAAAAAAAAATACATTATGAATGTTGTATTACGTTTTAACTGATATAGAAGATTTCTAACCAGAAAACCTGATCAAAAAACATTTTAAAATAATTTGAAGATAATTATAAAGAATACTGTCAATTGCTTTCATAAGAATACACAAGGTTCACATGAAGGTTTTGATGATATAAAAATATCTTAAGGCAATGTTAGTACTTGCCTTATATTTTATACTCATTATATGTCAATAACTGTTAGTACTTTCAAATATTGACCGTTTAATAGGTCATTCATTGTGTTTTATACTCAGTATATGATCCATGTAACTTGTAATTGGGCAATCATTGTTTGTCAAAGAAGTAAAAAGGTTTTAATTCTCAAAAAAATCTTGACGGGAATCACAAAAATTGGTTGCTCGTCGGGTTGTCCTGATGGATTCCTTATGGACATATGAAATTAATGTCTTTTTAAGTTTTTGATTGTTTCAATTAGTTTCCAAATATTTTCCAAAATACCTTTTGATTCAATAGAATTTCCTAAACAATTATAATAAGATGAACCGCATAGTAAAGTTTTCTTGAAAATGTTTGTTGTGGGTTAAATACTTCAAACAAACAAAAATGCAAACAAGTAAATCAATCTACTCTGAATCAAAGGAATAGTTAGAATGCATGAATCTGATTTGTTATCATACTCTCTAACCTCGGCCTCTGATTCCAAGTGCACAACATCACTTCCACCAAACTAAGTTATGTCGACAATGAGTTCAACAGCTACTAAATTCCTAGGTTTAAAGTCTGGTTGCAATGAATCAGAAACTCCTTGTGCCCAACCTCTTGGATTGATCAACATAGTGATCCAAAGATCATTTCTTTTCCTAACCCGAGGATAACAAATATAGCAACCTGAAAAATCAAAAAGTGTTACTAACCCAATATGTTTATATTTACTAATATTATTAATGAAGTTTGCAAAATTTAAAGACATACCTGATCAGCATGTGAAGCAAGAATGAATTGATCATAGTACTGCATTCTCCATCTTGAATTTACAAATGTAAAACTAAATACATATGTTCTCACTCTACTCTCATCAACAATATTGTTGTACTAATCACAATACAAGAGAGTGCACCTCATGCCAATCATTCCCATGAACTGGATCTCCAAAATTTGGCGTAGATTACTGTAATACACATCGTCATTAGATGACGATGAAACACCATATTCATTAGTTGTCCTCGAGCTGCCTTCACTTTAAATGCATATCCTCAAGTGCAATATCTTGGATATGACTTCTACATAGTTTGGGTACAAACAAAATCACGTATGCAGTCCGAAAATTGCTGCATGCAAGTGAACACTAACTTACATATACAAAGTACATTTTTAGTTAAAAGAAAATAATATATAGTATTAGTTATCAATTAAAGTCTTTCATAATCAGAAAAACCATTCTGTGAAATAGTTTTTCTTAATTTTTTCAAACTGACCATCCGTCGCATATATGTACTTAAAGTGCATATCAGCCATTAAATCATATACAAATAGTATAAAAATGTTAGACATTCCTAAAAGAGAACTAAATTAGTCCAACTTTTGCTTTAAAAACTAAATTAGTATAACTAAATTGTATGTACCTCCCATATTCAAGATCGTCTTTGTAGTTGGTGAGAAAATATGTTTGTAAATGAGTATCCCCAGCCCTAGTAAGTCTTTGGTCTTCGGTTTCCCACTATGCCATCCAGTTTGTGTAAATATATATTTGGCACATAAACATAAGAACTTGCCTTTTCACCTCTTCCATCATGGCGTGCAGGTCTTCGACTTTTTATTCAAACTTCAGATGGGAAATAGTATTCAACCAAATTAGAAGTTTTTTCATTGATGCTTTGTTCGACTATAGATCCCTCCATCGTACTTAAATTTTTGACATTCTTCTTCATATGAAACTTATACCGCTCCTAAGGATACATCCATCTACACCGCACAAGACCACCAAGTGCCAATTATCTTGTGAGATGAATAGGGAAATGTTCCATAACTTCAAAATGATGGAGAAAATATCTTCTCGAAGTTGTAAAGAATCACATGTAAGTTGTCCTCCAAATTGCAATACCATCTGTTGTGAGTGATCTCATGCTTAAATCATGAAATAAATCACTTATGCCTACATAAAAAACAAATATGATAATATATATATATATATATATATGTGTGTGTGGGTGTATATCATAATTAATTAAATGCTAATTAACTCAATATGTTAATATAAAAGATATATGCAATTGCTTCATGCACATTTTGTAGCAATAGTCCAGAAAAGACAAACGAAAGGAGATGCTACATGATCACATGACAATCATGGCTCTTCATATTTCCTTCACTTTTTTCAACACAGTTACACAAGTAATATGCATAGCCTTCTGGAAATTTGACGATGTGTATAATCCAATAAAAAACTCTTCCTTTGAAGTTGCATCCAATCGATAAATGGGAACACGACTTTCTCTTGCGCATCAACATGAAGTTCCTTTCGAGAGAAAGAATATCAATCTAATCCAGTCTAGACTTGAAGTTGTCTTTTGTTTTGCCTTGGACATTAAGGATAATGTTCATCAAATTTTCAAACAAAATCTTCTCAACGTGTATGACATCTAAATTTAGCCGAAACAAATGATCTTCCCAATATGGAAAATTTTAGAAAATACTCTTCTAATGCAAATTGTGATGTTCTCCAACACTGTCAACTGGATAATGTACATTTCTACCTACTTTTGGCGTCCTCTCAACACCAAAATCTCTTAATTGTTCCACCAAAGCACTCCCACTTACTTCATGAGGTGGAATGTCAAACATATTCTTGTTATTCGTGAAAATATCGCACTCTTACGATATGGATGATCGTGTGGTAAAAATCTCTTGTGACAGTCAAACCAACACATTTTATGTTCATGCTTTAGTTCGAAATCATATGCGCTATCTTAGCAATAAAGACACAATAGCCTCCCATGGTATTCCATCTAGATAACATACAATATGCTGGAATTCACTTATTGTCCACATAAATGCTGCTCATATCTAAAAAAATTCTTCGCACGAAACATATGTAAGAACACTGTGCTCCCATAGTAATTTCAGCTTTTATATCAATGGAAGGAGAAACACATTAAGTGATCTCTTTGGATGCTTAGGCATGGGGACGAGAATGGATAAGGGAAAAAACTCACGCCACTTGCACAAATTAAGAGGTAAGTTGTAAGGTGTCACAACTATTGGCCACAATGATTGCATGTCATGCTTTCTGAATGAGTTGAAACCATTAGTACATAGTAGAAAGTAGACATTTATCCTCTCATATGTAATGTCTTGATATTTTGACTAGATATATTTTCGACGCTTTTGTATGTAAAAGATGTATAGTCTCACCTTTGTTGAATGCTATGCATGCCATCTCATTGGTCATGTTGTGCGTTCAAGCTGATATGACCTTTTCAATCTTCCTGTCAATGAAAATACCATACCTATTTATATGGAACTGGAACTCTTCCACTTGTCTCATGATAGCAAGTTTTTCGAAAAAAAATTATGTTTCTTCTGGTTCTCATCGGCTCTTTAGTAAATCATGCAGTTAACGATGCATATATCACATCTATCACCTGATACGGTAAACCAAGACCAGAAAACAATTTCTTAACCTCATAGTATAAATCAGTTGCAAGATTACCCTCATGTAGAACATTTCGCACAAAATCCGAATCGCATCCACACATTCTTTATCACATCCACACATTTTTTAGATAAATTATAGTCTATCTTTATCGCCTTCAATCTACTTGCAAATGATAAAGATGAATGACCATCTTTGCACCCTTTGTACAATGGCTGATTTGTTGCATTTAAAATATAAAAATCTCTTAGTTTCTAAATTGGGTTCTTCTCGTCTATGTTTATCCTCTTCCATAGAAGGTAAATTTCTTAATATGCATAAATTTACCTTCTACACGGTACCTACAAAAAATCTACATTCATACTAGGTTCATCTCATACTACCATAATCCAACCGTTCTCTGTGAAGATACTAAATTTTGTAACTGCTCATAAACCCTTTCAAATATAAATAGTTCCAAACTTCCATCTTCTTAACACTTCTGTTATTCTTACAACTAGAGAAGGAACATATCAATTTACTAGTTGTTGCTTCTGATTGTCATTGAGCCACTTCCATGAATTTTTGAATACCACGTATGTACTCTTCTGTAAGTAAATTTTTATTTGGATCTATATGAGTTTGATCCATCCGAGAACAAAAATAATTAGAAGAAGACATGAGTTTTTTTTTGGCTTTGTTGTGACTTGTGAATGAATGAGGGGGAGATGATATTTATCCTTGTTCGGAAACTCGCTATGCGTATAGCTGATAGGGGCCTAGCGAGTATTTGAAAAGTTAAAAAAATTTACGAAGTACTCGAGGTTTAATTATTAACAATTTATATTATTAAAATTTATATCCATGATACATCAAATATAATACATGAAAAATTGAAACAAATCAATAAACTTATATTATATATATATATATATATATATATAATCACAAACGCCCACAACTATATATAACAACTAAGTGTAGTGGTCTTTGATGTGGCTTTAATGGCCATACGGTGCTCACCATGATTCGAAAACCTATTTTTCCCAATTTAATGAATTTTTTTCTAAGGTAAGTGAACTACAAAATCAGAATTAGTCTTCATCAAAAAGAGAAAGAAATCGAGAGGTCAGAACCGTGTTTAGAGTTCCTCCGGCGTCCGGACTGCGCGTCTGTGCGCGTGCCGGCGCCGGTGGGTCTCCTTCCTTCGTGTTTCAGTTGAGTAGTCGGGCTGGTTGCTCTGCGTCGTGGTCGCTCCCCAAGATGCTGGCGGATCTGGATTAGAGTTTTGGTTCCGGGAAGGTGCTTTGTTCGGGTGAAGACCTTGAAAGGAGACAACGCTTCTCTTCTGGTTTCGCGGTGAGGTGGTGGGACGACGGCTCGTGGTGACAGCCAACCGTGTGTTCAGTTGTAGTCGTTCCCGGGTGGTGGAGGCTTCCTCAGTTCCACTTACGCCGGCTCAAGCTTCCGGGGAGAGAGTCTTCCTCAGATTCGTCTTCGCCGGCCCCTGGCTTCGGAGTTCGGAGGCTACCACAGCTCCGATCTGCCTCTTAGATACCCGTTACTCCTTGGGTTAAGTTTTTAATTTTCAGTTTTTTCGGTCTGTTTGCGGTTACGTTTGGTTTTGTTCACGGCGGATGTCTTCTCTTTATAAGATGAAGCGCGCCGGTGAGGTATCGACGGTTTAGGGTAACTCCAGATGGTTCTCAACCGCGTGTCTAGGGTTTGAAGTATGCGAAGCTGGAGGAGATCGATTTATTCGATTGGAATCTCTGGCGTGAGGACAAGGCGGAGTAGAATGGTATTGGTTCAGGTGGAGGCTGGCTAGTCTTGAAGCTCCGACGAAGGTGTCTATGTTTGGTTTGCTCCGGCGGTGTAAAGGCAAGTGCGGATGAGTCGAGGCGGTGGTCCATGCTTCTTCATCGCACTCTCCGTCGGAATCGTTTGTTTCAGGATAATGGGCCTATGGGCCGTTTAAAGTTTATGGGCTTTTGCTTTCTTAGTTTGTAATCGGGCTTTAATCGGATCTGGGCTAGGCCCATTTCTCTAATAAAACTATAGACGACAAAAAAAAAGAACTACAAAATCACATTTGTGCATTTATCTTTTTGCTTTTGTCTCTGTAAAACTGAGCAGTTGTATCTGTTTTTTTTTCTTTGACCACTTTGTCGATTGACCTTAATTTTCTTGTATTTGAGTGATTTATAACCCAACATCCACTTTTAAACTTATCAAAACTGTAATCTTGACATTTCTTTAGATCACAAAAGTCCATATGAAACATGGTATAACACATTCGCGCTTTCTCAGCCATGGTCTCTGTGGTCAATAGGCGGGTGCCCACATAACGCCACCGCTTCGGTTCAGTTCGCCATGGAGACTTACCGTGGAGTGTTTATCCGAATGTGTAATCGGTGTTGCGTCCGCATTTTTGAATATAAGTATTTATAGAGAAATCTAAGCAAATTTCCTACGGATTCCCTATGTAAAAATCGTCATATTTCATCGAGATATTTAAATTTCCAAATGGCTCTATAACGGCTAAAATATCTTACATGAATTTGTCAGCGATTCCTGGCAGATTTTTGACAAAATTCCTGATGGATTCTATATGAAACAACGAGTTCATTGAGAATCCGTCGGAAATTACAACGGTTTTGTGACAAATAGTTCTTTTCCTCAGATTTGTTTTGGGGAAACTCCTGACTAACATATTTCCTTGGAATACGTCAAGAATTCCTGATGGATTACCGTTAAAGCTGCTTTCGTTTGGAATTCTCGGCGACTTCCCCAAATTTTGCATTTCCGATGGATTTTTGGCGGGAATAACAGACCAATTTTCCATTCAAAAATTCGGCCGAGAATTGAATTGTTTTTTTATAGTGATGAATTGAATTTATAAGCATTTATCATTTGATTAATTAAATGCCCCCATAGTTCTAACAGGGCCAATTAGTATGAATGTATGATTAGGGTTTTCTCATATGTAAGTAATAATATATATGTAATTAAATAATAAGAAAAAGAGGAAGATGACAAGGAGAACAAAATGGGTGTCATTATGTGAGAATTTCAAAAATTTCAGTGCGATTTGTTTTATTAGTCCTTCGTTGGCAGCTTCCATTCTTCTATTCTTCTATTTTGTTTTTACAAATCTCTAAATTATAAAAGATTCCATAACCACGATAGATCCCAATTTTAAATTACGAAAATATTTTTATAATAGTAGGATGACAAGCAATTAAGATACGCAAAACCTAGAAGACATCTAGTTATATATTATATTCTTACTGCATCTTACTTTGTTTTGTAGATTAGATTATATCATATTAATATAAGTTGCGCTGAAATTAAAAGGATGATCAAAGAATACAAAAGTATTCAAGATATTTGACAACATTTTGGTGTTTTATTATAAAATAGTATAATTGATCAATGATTGACATCAAAGACGACAACAAGTTATCATTTTTTACAAAACTGGTTTTGTAGAAAATTAGATATACATCGAAGAATAGCTTTGATTTTGCCCAATGGTATAAATTTTTTGACATAAATCTTTAAATTTATATGATACATACAAATATATAATATGTATATTTATATTAGGATATAGTGTATATATATTAGGATATATGTGTATCCTAAGAAATTGTTTAAACTAAATTTAATAGAATAAGGGAAAAACTCATGCTAAACAATTAATCAATTAGTTAACAGTTTCGGTTTAAGATGACAGCAACCAAATTGAATATCTATAATTTTAAGGGTTTTTTTTCAAATATGATCTAAAATTTGGAGTTAAACACAAAATTAATCTTTTTAGCGATTTTTCTTAGACATGTTCACTCTAAAAGTTCAAATTATTTATGAAAGTACCATTGTTTCTTTTCTTTTCTTTTTTCTGAAATATAGTGTTTTTACTTGAGAATTCTCATCTTCATCACTTATTCACAAAATTATCATTATCATCAATACACCAGCCATTAACAAGTAAAACTAAGCTCTTAAATGCATTAGAAATCAACATCTAGTTCTTCATATCATATTTTAATACACACGAATAGTTTCTCTTTCATTTTCTCTTTCATTTCATTGCAAACACAAAATTTTCAATTTCAAAATTAGAGTTTCATTGAAGTTAATCAAGTTCACGATTCTTTCTTAATAAAGAATGGGTGTCTTTCGTTGGTCTATGTATGATATTCAAATCTTTTGAGATCTGTTTCACATAGAAGATTTCTCCAAAAATTCGTTCCACCAGGATACTTCTAGAGAAGCCTTATAGTCAATGCATATGTTAGTTTTAAAATTGACTCTTTTTGAATTTTTTTCATAGAAGATCCTCTTGAAGTTTGCTGTCTTTTCTTTGTAACAAAAAAATTAAACTTCTCGAGAAATCTTTTTAAAAATGAGGTTTGTTTTGCATTTAACGAAAATTTGTGAAAATGTAACTTCTGCATAAGTCTTCATATTGTCACATAAAATTTGCAAAGTGTAGCAAGAAATCTGCTGAAGTGAGTTTTGCAATTGATAAAAAATAATAAAATATTTAATTTTAAAATTAATTAATTTGAAGATAAGAATTTTGAAAAAGGTTTACTTATATAAGATTGTTTGGATCCTTTCGTTAGGAGCTAATATTTTTGTGGTCCTAATTAAATTCGCCTACCAATATGGTGCCATAATTTTTTCTAACAATAATGTGATCCTAAAAGAGAATTATTCTGAAAAAAACTATTTAAACAAATTTGTTGCACCTTTTCATTAGACTTAACTATTTTTTTTAGTCTTATCTTATATTTCTCTAAAAATAAAAGGTAACATGACATGCATATCAGATTTTGTGATTTAATCAGTCCTATTAATTATTATACATCGGTAAACAAAAACATTATACAATATAATTTGTTTTGAATTTCTCTAACAATACCTTAGTCAATACTCTTATTTATTAGACAAAAATAATTTTGTTTACGAAAACATTATACTAAAACTATATCATTCGTTTGAGCCGCCTTATTTTTAACTGCAACTAAATTTAAAACAAATTGAAAACTGAGTATTCTTATATTTTTCAACTTATTTTTAAAAACCAATATACATCACGTATTTTTATAAAATATTTTAAACAAAAAGAATATAATGTAGTTATGCTATTTAAATCCACTAAATTTATTAACTTTAATAGATTTCGCAACTCATTTAAGAGTTAGCATAATCATACATCATATAATACTATGTCATCTTACATTTTGTAGTTCCAAATATTTACAAAATCAAATTTAACACTTTAGCAAAACATATGTAAAAATAGTAAAATTAAATATTTTATGTTAAATTATTTTTTAAGTATTTAAAATAAAATATGTTATTTAAATTAACTTAAAAACTGTCAAAACATTTTAAAAATCTATACTATTAAATTAGCCAAAATCGACAAAGTAAATTTTAAGACTCATGACTTTTACAAATACAACTCTTTTAAAATGCACACAAAATATAATATGAGAGAGTAGGTCTGGGCATCGGGTCTTCTAGTCGGGTACAGATCGGTTCCTTTCGGGTTTAGGTTTTCTAGAGCCTAAAATTTTGAACATAACTAGGTATTTATTTTTTTGGTTTGGATTTAGGTTGATTCAAATACCTATAATACCTATAATTTTTAGGTACGTAATGGGTCCAAATTAGTTTGGAATTTTAGGTCTCGAAAGAGATTCGAAGTACCCAAAATCTAAGAAAATACCAAAACACAAAAATACCCAAAAACACAAAAAAATAGCTGAAAATATTTAAATTCCCAAAAACACAAAAGTTTACCAAAAATCTGACATGTGGAACCGAAAATACCTAAAACATTTCCTAAGACCAAAAATATATTTTTTGAAAAAAATGAAATTTTACCCAAAACTCAAAACTATAATCGGAAACTTGTATCCAAAATTTTAAAAAGTATTCATAATACCGAAAACACATTCCAGATACTGAGTACATATCTAAAATACTCAAAATACCTAATATACACAGAACATTTCAGGTACTTTGGATATCCGATTGGATCTCGGGTAGGCCCGAAATCGAACAGAGACCGCATGTCGAAGAAAAAGTCAAATACTTTGCCATGGAGCCGGGCCCCAAACCACAACTATATTTCCGGGTCAATTTGGGTTTTGTTTTTCGAACCCGGTAAAATATCCAGGCCTAATGAGTTATATAATAGTGTATATACAAAAATCTTATATAAACTAATACATAAATTATATAATTTATTAAAAATGCCCTTCTTCGATATAATGATTTTGTAACATAATAGTGTACACCGATTCCAAAATACTAATTAACAAACTTTGTTTACAATCCAAAGAAAAACTCGCGCTTTTGAAGCGCGGGTCAAAATCTAGTAGATTCTTATATGAGAAGTCTACTCTATTTTTATTCTGAGATTTTGATCAACCCCTTGGTTTTGAGATCACAGATTTCTGGAAGTATTCTCAACAAAGTCAGATATGGTCAACTGAAAAACTAACATAAGCAAACTTATTCCGACACATTGAGAACTTCATGTGACATCAAGAAGACTTATCCAAGAGTATTCTATAAAAAGTCAAATTTCTGAAAAAAATTGTTCAACTGCAAAAATCACATGATTATCAGAGGAAAACTAGAAGTCTACTTTGGTAAAATCAAAATTTATCTAAATACAAAAGTAACTCAATAATTTACAAAAGAAGACTTCTCAAAAGCTTACTAAAATCTAGCAGCCTTCATTCGTTAATTTGTAATTGCAAAAATAATCTAAACAAAAGACTTTTGGAGAAGTTTGCTGTGAATATACCTTTCTACTCTGTTAATTTTAGTAAACTTTTTTTTTTCAAATCTAAATGAATTTTGAAGACTTTCTTGTTCATTCATGTTTATTTAATCTAGGACCTTCTGATTGAATTTTACAATTTTATTGTATACAATGATGAAGTTATAATTGTTTATTTATGTGTCTAGCTAATAATGAGAAGGCTTCTGGATGTTTTATGTTTCCACTGTCTTTTTTCTTACAAACCGGTTTAGTTACAAAAGCTTACTATATAAGGCTGATGTATAAATATTTTTTTAAAATTTGCGATTTCATATGCTTAAATTTATGTATTACTTTTTTGTATTGAGCTTAGGTGATATTAAAAATGTGATATGTTCAAAATTTGTTATGTTCAACTTGTCTTAAATGTTATTTTATTATAAATATGTGTAATAACTATTACTTGTTATCATCATTATCATTTAAATTACAAAATTTGAGAAAGGGATAACACATAAGCCTCCCCTTTAAGTTGCACCACCATATTTTTAATAAATGATTTATAATTAAGACAATAGTTTATGGTTACAAGAATTTGAAGAAATGAGCAAAGCATTGTACATAGAGTATTATTTGTAATAGATTGGAGACAAAAATAGATATATTTTTTACAACATTATATAAGTATCCAGACAAAAGCTTCTCTTATACATGTTTTCTTATTGTACTTCCAATAGCTGAAATTAAAACATGACTGAGAACACTATTGTTTAAAATATTCAAGAGCTCTTATAAAAGACTTCTTCGAGAGTATGCTAGTGTATTATAGCTTAGTATACTTCCCGAAGTTATCTGATAGTGCATTAGAAATTAATTGGATGGTAATAAACACTTCACAAAACATAAAATCAATTTATAAAATGTTTAATATATACAACCACCTATATGTCAAACTTTAATTTCAAAAATATGCAAGATTTAAAAATGTAACTCTAAATATTACCAACATTACTTGATCATATGTTACTAAACTCTAACCAATGTAAGATCATGACTTACAATCTATATTCTCTTATAAATGTAGCAAACAATTCAAATTTATTAGATTTTAGTTTACACGATTTAGATTTTGTATATATATATACATGATTTCAATTTGTTATCTATCAAACTATCTTTTCAAATTTTATACAATTTTAAGATTAAATACATGAATAGATTTCTCGAGAAACTTTCTTGTAGAAGAATTTATTGCTTCGAGAGGCCTTACTAATGTTATATTTGTATAAATGTATACAATTCTTTTTGGTTTAGTAATGAGAGAATCGTTGTAATTTTACTACCTTTTTATTTATTTTTCGATTTGATTAATTTGGACTATACATTTATATTTAAATTCAAATATTGAGTCTTCTTAAGCAAATGTCCTTAATTTTAATTTGTCATATGAAATATATATTGAATATATTTGGTATGATAGCGTTAATAACCACATTGATTTCGAAATATGTTTGTCGTTGACTAGAAGATGCAGATACCATAATTGAATTGAATAGACATTACATGTGAAGTTCTATTGTTGAGATAAAAACAAATAGAGTTACAAAGTTGACCTAATTTTTAACAATGTTATTTTGTTGTTTTGTGATCTATTTATGATAAAAGGACAAGAATCACAAGACTGTACCAAAATAAAAATAAAACACTGAAACCCCACTATCAGTTTTTCCTTGCATTTATTTCGGTCTTGTTCTTTGTATATTACCAAAAATTCTATTTAATTAAAATAACTTTGTTTTCGTCCATTTTGATACAACAAGGGAAAAAAGAAACTCAAAATAAGAAGACATAATTGCC
>CAJHQP010010499.1:0-18380 GCA_905132765.1 Moricandia arvensis
ATTACCTCTAAACTAATTGTAATTAGTAACTAGGTATTTGGCGCCTAGCGCAGGATAAAATTGTTAAAAATAATTAAATTATTATATAGTTTCTATCGAACATTATATAAAAATTTGATATAGGCATTTTACCCTAACAGAAAATCCAAAATGGAACAAACTCGAACCCGAATTTAAAGCATATAAATACCTAATTGGTATAAAATTACTATATCCAGAAAAACATAACCAAACTTAATAGACTCGGACCCAAACAAAGTTGACTTGAATAGACTCGATCCGGCAAAAACCAATTTATACCCGACCTAAAACATAAAATATCTAAAACTTTGATTTTATGTGTTATAGTTTTTATATTTTAGTTTATGATTTAATTAAATATATTTTGTTAGAATTTTTTTTAATTTAATGATATTTTAAGTAATATAAATAATTTTTTTTCTTAATCTAATGATATTTTAAGTAATATAAAATTCTAAATGTCATGTTAAGATTTTAAAAGTATTTAATTTAAATTATTAATAGTTTATTTTTTATTATTTTTAAAAAGTTATAGGTAAATATGACAAATTTTGCATAGTCTTAATAGAATTCTACCATATGTCATTTTTAATTAAGCATACAATAAGTTTAGAAATACTCGTATAAATCAATTTTTTGAATCAAACATTGGACTATAAAAATAGGCCTGCGACTTCTGTTTCCAGAAACCAAATCAAATCGAACCGTCGGTTTTCGGTTGACCAAAATTTTGAAAATCAAATCCGAAATTAACTGAATTAAATTCCGGTTCGATTCGGTTATCGGTTATTTTTGTTTTCAATTTTATTTTAGAAAATAAGCGCTTTTTGTTTTGGTTAATTTTGGTATAATTTTTTTAAAATGGATATTGTCGGTTAAAAATTCAATTTTTTGGGTTTTTTTGGGTTTTTTCGGTTCATTTTTTCGGTTATTTTCGGATATTTTCAAAAAAAAAAAATGAACCGAACCGATAATCAAATTAATTCTCAAAAATCTACCGAACCAAACTGAATTCAAAACTGAAGTCGAACCGAAAACCAAAAATTTTGGTTTGGTTCGGCTGGTTCGGTTCGGACCAAATCCGCATGCCTGATAAAAAACATGGACTCTAAAATTTGGTAGCAGTAGTAACTATAAGGACAACTTCGAAAAATAATTAAAAAAAAGATGGAATCAATATCGGAATAAGGTTAGTTTTGGTCTTTTCACATTTGATCTTGCATTATAGATATGGAGGAATAAAAAAGCCAGAACTCAAATCATCCAAAATGAAAGAAAAAAAAAGATACACCTCTCGCATACATATATTTTGTGTGTGTGTGTTTTAACAGTTTACATCCAACAAAAATTCTAGTAATTTCTTTTTTGTAGAAAATTCTAGTAAGTTAAAGATCAGTTTAATCCTTCCGCCCATGTGTATACTAATAAATTCTCATTCCTTATGTTGCTGTGTGTAGTTTATTAAAATCATTCTCTTCAATGCATCCATCGTAATGTATCACCAATTTTCATGGCTTTTTTGTGATTTAGCTGCAAGACATAGCGCCCTTGAACTGCTGCTAATTAAGGTCAATTAGCTCAATGCCAATAAGAGAAGTCAATTAGCTCAATGTCAATAAGAGAAGTTCATATTAGTAAATTACCTATGACAAGAAAGAACTGGCCCAACTTGTACATTTTATGCATTGTGATGCCGAAACACCCTTACTAGCTGCAACTCGTTGGGCATTGTACTCTGAGGCAGCAGATGAATGAAAAAGCATGTTAAATTGATGGATCAGCGTTCGAGGTTGTAGGTGTGCAGGTTAGGGGTTTCTCCGCCACATGTTTCCTCCAGTCAGCTCCACACATAATTTTCCCACAATAGTCTCTCTCCTCTGTTTCTTTATTCGATAACTCCAATCACCTAAAAGTATTTGTCTTTGATAAAAAACATTACAATTAGCTACATTTAATCCTTACAGAAACTTTGCATTCTCAAAATTTTCAGATTTGAAATTCAAAAAAAACATTAGAGCTTTTAATTTTGTATCTTCAAAGAAAAATTGGGTATTAATGTCAAGATAGAGCCGAAATTGTATAAATCTATATTTTTATTTTACCTACATGTTCTTAGAATGTATAATTATTTGTATACAGAGTTGTTGTTGCAAGTTGACCTAAATTGTTTACATTTAATTATTTTTTGTTGGTTTGAGTTGAAAGGATCAATAACATATTTTTTTATTAGAGAACATAAAAATATAAACTTAAAAAGTTAAGAAAAGTGTAATTGGTTTATATTTTTTCTTTTATTTCTATTTCACTTTGATATAGTTGAAGAAAATGTAAAGTAAAAATAATTAATCTTTTTTTTTTAATTTCTAAGAGTATAATTATGATCTATTACAGTAATTAAGTTTCTCACGGTAATAAATTAATCCACCTCCAAACTAAATCAATTGAAAATATAATGTAATGTGATAAATTTAAAAAGTATATTTTAAAGTAATATATTAAAACTTTCAATAATGTCAGAAATAGTAATTAATATATACTATTTAACAACAGTTGATGTTTTATAATATATGTTTTGTTTCAGTTTATATTAGATTTTCAGTTTATAATGATATTTTCTTTAATTTTTAGTGTTTTACTAATTATTTTTTGTAAATTATTTTAGCATTTGTTGAACTTTGTT
Source organism: Moricandia arvensis (assembly GCA_905132765.1). Lineage (NCBI taxonomy): Eukaryota > Viridiplantae > Streptophyta > Magnoliopsida > Brassicales > Brassicaceae > Moricandia > Moricandia arvensis. Next base: position 2,702 of record CAJHQP010010499.1, read on the forward strand.
TTATAACAAATTATCTGTTGGAATTTTTTTTCATGCTATTTGTTAAACTTTTATAGATTAATAGTGATAAATTAATAAAGTTTTACACTCGTTCACGTAGTTTAGCCAAAATAACTTAAATGTAGTGTAGCCATTAATAATCTGAAAATTAAGATGAACAAACTGCATACATATGTTTTTTGAATCTGTTTGTATGAGTTTCGTATGCGTTGGGTCTGCCCATTTGTATTGCATTATTTGTATAGAATCCCTGTCAGTTTTGAAAACATGAGTAGGTTTGCGTTATGTTTACTTGTTTGTGAAGCATAAGTGTAGTTGCATGTCAATATTTTAAAAACCCGACAGCTGCAGTTTCCTAGTGGCTATCCAAGCATATGTTATGGGACATTTGGGTTATTTCGGTTGACGTCGCTGAAGTGTTATAAAACTTAATATGGAGAAATAGAAAGACAATGACTTTCAATCTAGGATACATTTTGATAAACAAGCAAAAGTACTTATCCAGACAAATCATATATTATTTTGGACACTGTACCCTTTTCTTGTTCAGCCAAGATTTCTTTGAGCTCTCTACATATATCAAAAATAAAACAATAGGTATCAGATACAATGTCTTTGAATACTCAGTGTTGAGAAACATACATATTTTGCTCAAATAAGCGGAAGCCAAAGCACGCAACGCTCCGAAAGTTTGCAAAGATCATCTTGCTAATCAAGAACTCTATATTGGTTTGTTGATCTGCTTCTCTTGTCGTTGGTCTGGTCACTGCGTGTAGCGCCATATCCTCTTCACCACCTTTAACATCCTTAATCCTTGAAGCTCTTCTTGTTTCTCCTCTTGCTGCTCCAGTGATAGTAAACAGTTGGTTTAATGAGGATCATTGTATCTCTTAATCTATTGGAGGTACTTTTACTCTTACGAAAGGCAAAATCCATATGGCTTTTAAACTTTTTCGTCGACAGTCTTGCTTTGCATACAAAACCATGATCTGTCTCCTGGGAAAAAAGAATCAAGATCAAGACGACTCTAAGTGCTCTCACTTCTAGAACATACCTGATTTTGGGTCACGGAGTGAAAAACTGAGGAGTAATCAGACATGTTAGTAGTTTGATGAGAAACCTAAGAATAGTGCTCAGAAACAGCTGCACTCCAATCCATTAAGTAAGAAACAATTTCTGACATATAAAAACATACGAAAATATGCTTAGACGTCTAAACAAACTAAATCACTTGGACTAACACCAATGATATATTTATAATGCATATCTCATGTGCAGTATAGGTATGCATATTAGTTTAAATTTTTTGAAAATCACACAAAGGAGCAGGTACCTTAACAACTTGATGGTTTGGCAAATTGTAGCAGTGTTTAGAAGCTCGAACTCAAGCAATTTATGAGCGTATAGACCTGAAATCAGGCAGAAAAATTATCAATAGCATGAAAAAGATCTGTTGTTAGATATAATAGAGCCTAACCCCAAAAAGATAAGAAAACATTAAAACTCTGATCATATGGTCGTAACGAAAACGCTTCCGGGATTTAAAAGCAAGAGTAAGGATTAGAGTATAAAAACAGAGAGCCTGTTTTCGGTCATGTTCCTTGACAGTGCCAAAATATCAGGAGGATGAATGTTTAGTGAGTAACCTAGCAACAACTCTAAATTAAGACAGAGGACACGATACTCTAAAAAGCTACTTGAGAGCATAACAGTGAAGTACGGCTGAACTCTGGACTAAGGAACTCAAATATACAGACAACATTGTAGATAAAGTTCAAATCTGCCTCAAGAAATCTTCTAGTCCAGGCTTCAAGACCTTAATCACGACAACCTCTTGTGAGCCTCTAAGCCTTGTGCCATGGACCTGGTCATGATGATTCTTTTAAGTAGAGAAAAGTACATAAGCAACATGGATTCAGATAAACAACCAGAAACAGAAGAACATACTTGTGCTATTGAGGCTGATGCAAGTGGTGTATGGTCAACATATTCTTATAAGCTGTCTATGAGTCTACCAAGTTCCTCTTGCAAAATTCTACGAATTTCTTCAAACGGAACTGGAGGAGATTTGTGGAAGGAGCTCTGAAACTCTTCGACATAGTCTGGAGGGAACAAAGTTGGCACATGTGCTATAAACTACGAATTCAAAACAATATTGAAAAGAAGGTGGCGTAAAATGAGATAGAACGGGGAATGAACTGACAAAGAGAATGTAATATCTACACTTACGTTAGACATTCATTACATATATTTCTAGCTATTAACGAATAACCAAATCACCAAAGGATACAATCTGCTATACTTTATTTAAGCAACACGCATTACCTGGCCAACTTAATGTAAGTAGTTCCCATGCGTTCAAAGAGCTTCCTCAAATATAGAGGAGACAGTAGACCAAGCTGCATTTGAGTTGGTAATTCACCAGACATTCTTGTGGACTGCAGCGCGTCACGAGAAGAAACAATTTGATCTCACAGGAAGTCTCGAGTGTCTTACTCACATAAACAAGAAATTATGAACGATTCACTTGAAACATAGTAAAAAAAGTTACTTTAGAGATATCATTCACCCACTCTCCTCCGACTCCAACAAAGGCATGAACGCCTTGGACAAGGCGTTACGCACACCACGTGGGCATGTGTTTATCATTGTCTGAAATTTATTCTCCAACTTGGGTAAGTTTGGAACTCGGCCTACTTCAAAAGCCATGTGAGCAAGCACATGGATCAATGAACTGTATTAAGGTTAATGTGACTTCACGCAAAAGCTCCACCTAAAAAACATTAGAATAAACCAAACCCACTTACAACATACGGATTCATTTATCAAAACAGTATACAGTCAGACTGATGAAAATTTCATGAGTTTGCGCCGAGACAACTAAATCCTCCGACTTTCTTCCTCCGATCAATTTTTAGAACTTCCTCATGCAACTGGAAGCTAAAAAAGCAGAGAGTAATGGTGTTTGCCAATTTTGGTATCTCTAAGCCGTAAAGAGAAGATAGAGGAGACAAATTCACTGAGAGAAAATTGACCTCAGATTACTGACGAAGTGGTAAAGGCCCGCAATGGAAAGATGAGACCGCGATCGCTAGTTAAACGCAGAGAAGGCTAGAAAATCCAATCAAGCAGTGGACAAAGAGGCAACACCGTTTTGTAATTGAATAAGCCGTGACATCCCGATGATTCGACATGAACAACAGCTTGTACAAGAAATTGGCTGAGATTATTTGTCTCCCATAACCCTCCGATTTAATAAATCAGAGGTTGAAGAGCATGAACCCTAGGTATGGATGGTCGCAATCCTGGAAGATGAAGACCGTGACTATTCGACTCATATCATGATTTTCATAAGCCCATTTTCACAAAAGCCCATTACTTTTTTAAGAAGAATAACCACGAGTTTCCACAGAAGCCCAGACGATTGAGATGTATAAAACGTAAGAGAAACTTGTGTTTTGGTATGCCAGCTGTCCAAAAACACTCCATCCTTCTTTGATGACGTGGTAGCATCAAATTTATTATTTATAGATAAATAGAAGTATAAATGGCAATTGCTGTAAATTTCCTAGTATTAAAAGGTTTTTTTTTTTAACTAAAATGGTTGAGGAAAACTGAGGGCTAACCAATTTTTTTTTTTAAATGGCAGATTTGTAATTAAAATACCAAAGGAAGCTTACTCCTTAAAATTGTTTCTCTTACTAATAATAAAGGGATAGGTAGGACGTCTTGTCTCTCTTTACTAAAAAACACTAAGAGTAGGTTGTTTTCATTTTGTTACAACCGTAAATGATAGGAGTTTTTTCTCAAATTAAAACGCATTAATTATCCACCCCGTGAAAGGAGGCCGAAAATAGGTGTAACTTCCTCCGATTTTGTCTACCTACTTATTTCAATAAATAACCATTCAGTCATAAATACGTAATCTCACTCTTCAATATGTAATTTTTTTTTTCATTTTCTTATCTTAGCTGATAACTTTCGAGGGTAAAAAATACATAGAAAAGAATCTTAGTGTTATCCTTAATTTACACGTCTTCTTTCTTTTCTCTCCTCAGATTTGTTATTTATAATTTATAATTTATATAGAGTATATTTTATTTACAGTAAACACCACATATTTATATACATACTAGTAGTGTAAATAATACTACTAGTATATGTGTAACTATACAATATTTACTATTAAAATCAAGTGAGTAATATTATAAAAAATAAATAAACCCTGATTAACATGTACTATTAAAGTGGACTAATTTAACGGCAATGAAAATGACCGCGTCGACTTGAACGTTTATATTATCATGTTGTAATGTAGTCATGTGTGTTCGTCTGGGCACAGGTAAGGACATTAGAGAAGTGAGTCTCTTAGAGCATCTTCAACGCGCAGTTGCTTATTTTTTTTATTTTTTTTTTTTATTTTTTTTTTTTGTGTTTTTTCTTAAAAAAAAAAAAAAAAAAATTGACCAGTCGTGGGCCGCCACGTGGCATGGGGCCCACGAAACAGAACAAGCTTCGCTGCTTATTCTGGCGTTTTTGGCAACGGTGCTTCTCCTTTTTCCCTCTTTTTGTGGCCCCCCCTTTCCTAAGCACCTCCCTAAAACCCCCCATTGATCCTGCTCTTAATGTCTCAGTTCTCCTTCTCTAAACAACCTCAAACCTTTTGTTAGAATCTCAAAAGAAAAGTTAAACTATGATACCACAACCTTATATATGATGATAACGTAACATGCACATTATATTGATATCAATCTGTTGTTAATGGGCCTAGATAGACCTGGCCCAATATAAATCTACTTTTATAATCAACAACATAATTTTATTATATTGTTCCCAGATGAGTCACAGAAGAAAAATGTTAAGATATTTGAAGCTGCTCACAGATGGAAGATGCAAAAGGCTGGCTAACAGTCGTTATGTGATAACATAAAAGTACCACTAGATGATGTCTCTTGCTGTGCGTAGACTAAATTAAATACTACAAGAAAATATGTATTACTTAGAACATCTATTTTGTCTATGAATATCGATTTATGATTGAGTCTAAAACGTCTAAATCATCGCATCTTATACATATAACAGATGAAAACGACAATATAAAAACAAGATTAATACATGATATAGAAATTTAAATGTTGGTTATGTCCACATGCAAAATAAATGTATTCATTAGATGTCTAAAATATGTATGTAGATATAACATAATTTGAAACACACAATATATATAGGCCTAAAACCAATATTTAATCTTGTGATCAATGGCTTTCAGTACTACACATGAGATGAAGACACATTCAGATCACAATTCATAAACCATTTTACCTCAAATATTATTCACTTGTGTGTGTAATTGATTGTTTCACATGTAACGAATACTTTTAAAGGAAATGAGAACCACAACTATTTTTGTGTGTTTGCTTAAATTATACAGTGGATCACAAGTTTCCACATAAGAATATTCTGGGACTTATTTTGATCTTGTAGTGTAATATTAAATTTAACCGTTTATCATTGGCTTTGTGCCATGTCAGGTTACATATCTTGTAATTCCCTCCATGGTTAATTTATTTACTAACAGTTTTTTTGTATTTTCTTCCGGGCTTCCGCTTGAAAAGAATTCACATTTTTCTAGTCTTGGCAACGTCTTTGAGAGGAGAAGTGGTTGAAAATCTAATATGGTTGATGATGTGCAAAATGTCCGTAAATTGTAAAAACTGAAGGCAGATGCCGATTTCTTCTAAAAATATAAAGGGTATATAGTTGCATCGAATTAGAAATTTAATAAAAGTAGAGTTATATAAAGAGAGTGCCACTTTATTCAAACATAAAACCAATGGACATATAGTCAATGAAACAACCACGATGACGAGAAGACAACATAAAACCATATATTAACTATTTATTTTTGACTAGAACATAATAAGAAAGTAGTTGATGATATTAATTATAAGCATAAATAGCTTTTTTTTTTCTTCTCTCAAATTATTCGACCAAGGCAAAGGTTAACTAGAGTGGCTTGAGATAGACACCAATTTGGCTAAGAGAAACCTCAGTCTTGCCATGGAACCCAACAATCTTGTGACCTTTCTCCTCGAGCTTGAATGATATTCCCACGTAAGTGTCACCTGGACTGTGTTTTAAAACTTCATAGGTTGCACGGTTAGTAGTGAAGGTGAGCATAGTCAAATAAGCTATTGGTAGACAGGGTTGAGATGGGGACTTAGAAGGTGGTAACTTTTGACCATAGTGCCCTACAAGTGACGTGATGTATTCATTTGTAGAATGGAGCTTGAACTACAAAAAGAAATAGAAAGTTATGTAGTATTTACATAATTTTAAGTTAATCAGTGGGGGTACTTAAAATTCGAGAATAGATAGAGCAAATTAGTTAATACCTCTTTTCTCTCATAATCTCCACGGATGTCCCCGTGAACGTCTCCGGATACAGGTCCATTGTACTCAAACTTGACCGATTTGACAGATTTTTCGTCGTATGTTACTGTTATGGTACGAACATCGTCATGGATCCCATCATCCCACTCGTGCCCTAAGCCCCCACTTAATATCACACGACAATAGTCTTTGTTGATCCCTTCGTGAACCCCTTTGCTCCCACCGTTTGCTTCTAGTTTCTTGACAGGAGGAGTAACGACCACCGCGAGATGTGCACCGAGAGCATTGAGACGATCAAAGCGCGACCTTCCACGGAACCCCACAACCTTATCGAACCCTTGTGCCTCGAGTACGAATCTGGTACCTACCGGTTTCCCAAATTGCTCAGATCTTCCATTCATTGAGGTTCTGAACGTTAAAGACGAGATGAAACCGTCTTCATGGATAGTTCCCTCAACTGATTTAACATATTCGTTATGATCGTTTAACACAAACTGGAAAAAAAGAAAAGGACGATTTTTTTTTTAATTTTAATTAGAGAGAAAAACATGAATTAAAGTAATTAATACAGTACGTGCATGATATATATACGTATACCTCTTTACGTTCCTTTGAATCCTTTCCGTGGCGATGAGTTATGAGGTGGTTTCCCTGAAGATAGTGGAACTCAACGAAGCTCACACAGTCACCATCTTCTCCGACACACACTTTCCTCAGACAGTCATAAGCCCCATCATCCCAAGAATCTTCCTCGGACCCACCGCCTTGAGGTTCCAAATGTTTAACTGCATGAGAAACGACGTGAAAGTAAGCTCCTATGGCGTCAAGAAGATCATCCGAACGTCCATGGAGCCCAACAAGCTTCGTCCCATTTTCGCCGTTCAACACAAACGGTACGCTGTTAGGTCCGGGATGACCACTCCTCCAAGATCTTCTCCCGTATGATGTCTTAAACTGAAGCTCCGACACCTTATTCGTATGCACCGGAATGGATGTATTGTGAGTAAGAGATCTGAGGTATTCGTCTTCTGGAATCGGCTACGTACGTACAAAACATTACAGATCAATTAATTGTTCTTAACTAAGCACAGAGCAATACTGAAAAAGAAAGTAACTGAACAACCAAATACCTCAGTTGCTTTAAACTGGTCAAGACGATCCAGCAGCCGAGATACCGCCGCGCGTTTGTGCACCAGTTGAATATCGTTGCTGTGTGTCCCCACAACAGCAGTGATATACTCATTTGGATAATCCAGTTTAAACTCCGTCTAAGAAAAACACAGCAAAACAGAGCAGTTAAAGAGCAAGCAACTCAGCACAGGAAGATAAATATATTAGATCTCAAACCTCTATGATCGTAGTTCCTATCGCTTTCCCATGTTGTTTCTCTACGACAGCTCCGTTTTTCACGTACAAGATCTTGACGTAAAGCAGGTTGTGGTCAGCGTCTTCTCCGTGTATGACTTTAAGAACACCGTCATTAACACCATCGTCGAAGCTTCTCCCGTTGCCACCACCGTTAGCTGACGTCTTCTTAAACATTGTTTTCGTTTCTCTGAAAGTTTTTGTTTTTTGAGAGAGTTATAGTATTCACGCTAAGAACACACTCAGCAAGATATATATATATATATTATTAAAACTGAAGTACCTTTTGGTAATGTTTGGAAATATGGATAACAATATAAATGAGAGTTGTTTGGAAACATGGATAGTAGTATAAAAATACTTTATGTTATTTACAATTTAACCTTTGCATTTACAAAAAATTAAATACTTCCTTTTGTATTTCTTTTTATTTATAGATTCTCTCACTGTATTTAAAATAAATTTAAATTAAATAATTACAATTCCAAAGTTTATCTAACCAAATCGATATTCATATATTGATCTTTATTTTTTTTTAGTATGTTGTTTCATTTTAAAATAAATTAACAAAAAACAACAACAAATTAATATATGAATAGTACAATTATATCAAATTGCATCAAATTATAAAATTTTAATATAATATTATGTAGAAAAAAATTATTATCAAACATTTATATTATAATATAATATATTCTACTCTATATGTAAATGACAAAACATAAAAATATACATGAAATGTTTTTTATAAAACTAGCGGTTTATGAGTTTACGTTGAACACAAGTTAAATCAAACACCGCGCGGGGGCGCGGGTCAAAGATCTAGTATATATATATAGATAGAAAGTTAAAGAGTATGCACATCTCCGGTGGCAATTTGTATGACGTGAAAGACTGGCCACAATGAATATTGTCTCCCTGACATTCCAAATGGACTAAATCCATCTAACCATAATCCAAGATACACATTTCGGGTATTGCTTGCGAATTCTGGATGTACTTTGTTAATGTGTTTCCAGGCTCTTGCATCTGATGGATGAGTCATCTCACCTTCCGTCTGAGTATGCTCGGTATTCCATCTCATCCCTCCAGTAGTCTGCTCAGATTGGTACTATCTTTTCAATCTGTCAGTAATTGGTAGGGTACCACATTCGTTGGTACGGTACCCTATTACGTCCTCGTCCTTGCGGTTTGAATTGTGACTTTTTGCAGAATCGACATTCTTCTAACTTCTCATCATCTCCCCAGTAGATCATGCAATTGTCGATGCAAACGTATATCATCTCTGAAGGCAACCCAAGACTATAAACCAGTTTCTGAATCTCATAATAAGAATCATCAGACAAGTTTTCTTCCGGCAATACTCTTTAACAAGTCTGTCCATGCGTCCATGCAACTTTCAGGTAGACTGTGATCAGTTTTGATATACATCATTCTAGCAGCCAACAAAAATTTAGAGAGACCTTCTCTACAACCACTGTAAATTGGCTGATTCGCAACATTTAACATTTCATAAAACCTTTTTTGCATCTATGTTAGGTTCTTCAACTTCATCATAAGCTACAAATACATCCGCTACCATATCATGAACCCTATCATAATCTACCATCTACTCCTCATGATGGTAACTAAGTTCATTATGCAAATGATCAACCGGTTTATCCTGAAAATTTCAATTCGGCGTGAAACCTCTATTTATTAAATGCTTCCATACATATTCACGACTTGCCAATTTTGAATTGTTGCATTTCCGACAAGGACAGAACATCTTCAGCTTGATGCATAAACGCCTCCAGCTCTTCGAGATATTCTTTCGTCACTCTCCCGTTACCATCTCTGTTCGTATACATCCACCTCCACAACTCTAAAGTATACCCATCAGCCGACATTTTTTTTCTTTCACGTTTTTAGTTTTTTTTTTGTTCCTTTGTGAGTGGTCCACCCTGATTGCTTCTGATGAAAAGACTGATCTGCCGTCTTCTGAGTCCAATTACGATCATTATATTGAGAATCGTATAATCGAAAAGTGAAAATCTGGTAGTGACGTTTAATCCAACAAATCTAACAATAAAAATAAACTTTGTTAAGATGATAGACCGATAAGAAGGCTAAAGCAGGCGTATGCTTTCATTAAAATAAATTATCATGATCAAGTATTTGGTTTCTATGGTCGAAAAAATTTGAAACAATCCAAAATTATGATAAAAAAAGTCAATTTTTTATTATTTAAACAAGCTGAAAGCAGTAGTAGATTATTGAGCTGATGGAATCTTGTGTGAGAATTTGATTTTGTAATGCATTGTGGTCGAAACCTTTAGGATATAAATCGGGCCACAAAAGAATATTATGTTCGAGAGCTTATAATGTCGTTCTACAAGAATGTTATTACCACCAGAAGTTAAAGATCTTTGAAATAGTTGAACATCTTGAAAGTATGGAAATGATTTTTTATTCTGAATAAATTGAATTGCTTTATCGAACTTGTTGACAGGATCAGGTTTAGTTGACTTTCTTCGAAAAAATTTTTTATAAACTTTGAACTTGTTTGATAGAAGACTTATATATGATCTATTTGTTACGAGGCTTGAAGGTTACAATGCAATATTTTTAGAAACACGATACGTGGCTAACTTCGCTATGAAAAAAATATATGATTTGCTAGGAAAGAAAAGTAGCCCATTGATCTGTTTTCTACAAAAAATATTAGTAATTATAGTTTTTGTATTCAAAAATTTAATTTCATTAATTGTATTATTTTTAAGAGCACATTTAGAAAATGCTTTAAACCACCAAAATATTTTGCGATAGCCACTGTCAATATACAGTTAAAAGATATGTCGAGACAAAAAAATCGAGTCATATCTGAAATTATTATTAATTCAGACATTGTCCAATTAATCAAACAGTAACGTCGTTCTCCTCATCTTTTCCGCACCAGGCGTTTGTTATACGAAGTAAAAGTCGTGACCACAACGATTATGACGGTGGTAATATCTTTATTTTATTCTATAGTCCTACAAATTGACTATAATCATGTTTAATTTTGGTTTCAAACTACATACAAAAATATAAGGACAACAATAGCCCAGTAAAGCCTTTAATTATCTAAGCCTAATTTTTGCAGTAGAATATATGGATGTGTAGCAATCAATTTTAAGTTACATCCTCACAGAGTGCGACAGAATCTCAAAAAAATTTACCCGATTAGAATATCTAAAGGGTATTTTCTAAAGTTACGGTCCAATCTTAACCCACTCTGCGTACAATCAAGTCTCCCTCATCACACATCAACACGTCAACATACTTGCATTTAGTCTGCTCACTTAGTTTATTGCCAACCCTGGAAAGTCGGTTTAAAAGTCCACTCTTATGTCTAATTTTATCTTTGAGTATAGCTCAATAAATTTTAAGTAGAAACGAAATAGCAGGAACTGATCTGATTTATTTAGAGTTGGGGAAATTTTAATTATTATTGCGAGACCCGCTTCATTTGATCTCTGGTATATGATCTTGTGTGTACGATAGTGTGGGTTCACTTTGACTTCAAAATTTAAAATTTACGAATGAAGGCTTGGTGGTGTATTTTTATGCGAAGTTAGACCAATTTAGTATTGTTGTATAATCGTTTAACTGTAAAAATTCATTTTTTTAAGAAGTATACGTTTTCTTACATCAACCAAACGAATTAAAAATAAAAATTGTAAAATAACATAATTTCATAACAAATATATTACTCTATACACTTTTAAATTAATACACTATAAATATAGAAAAATAATTATCTTATTATACTTATTGAATAATTATTTACGGGTCATGTGGGATTGCCCGCATTTTAAGTGGAACATTTAATATTTCTCTTTCGGGTTTCGGGTCGAATTTATGAATTCAAAAGAAATAATTCCAACCCCATAGGTCAGACCTATCATTAGCATGGGGATGGGTTGACTTGGTGTCCCAACCACTATTGTATCCTGTTAACAGTTGGACTAGAATTATGGAACAGCGATCCCAAGTATTTGAAAAACTCTCAGAATCCTTTTCTAACTGTATATATAACATCACCCTTTCGAGTTAATTATTGTGTTATTTGGTTCATTGCAATATTTAACCCAAGGATTTGTTCTTCCTATCGACTCTGATATAGGTTTGGTTTTCGAATATTTAGAAATGGATAAAACATAGAGAAGTCATTTTGCAGATGGAATATTAAAGTAACACCTTATCTCATGAACAATTCACACTTTTATTTTGCATGACAATACATCGAGAGGCAGTATATTTATACATACGTTAGGTAAATAACAATAATGCTGAGATCAACATATTGCCATGCACTAATTTTCACGATTGTCTGGAAGTTTTCCTAATCATTACTACTAGTGTTTCCAATAACCCATACCCCACAGCCACGACCTACGTTCACCTCTCAGCCCCTTAAATATGCATATTTACCACAAGATCCTCCAATATTAATTATAGTAAATCAAAAAAAATCATATATTCATTAATGAGCCAAATGCTAATATAAAAAATGAGTGATAGCAAATTAACTATTTAAGCCATCTATGATCAATAAAAATTTATTAAATCTGCTATACCATCTTTTCTTTGAAAAGTTACAGTTACTAAATATCTACCATTATGTCATACAGATATCTCATACAGAGGATCATACTTTGTACGACTTATTATATCTACTCGATAATATCGTAATTAATTTTAAAATATGTGAAAAATATTATGTGTGAAAACTTATTTATAATCAATAACCCTATAAGCTAAATATAAGTAGTAATTAAAATATTCTATATAATATTGAACAATTAAAGGGAATAAGCCCTTTGATATGTAACCCAATGTCCTCTAGTATTAGAAATAAGATGTTTATGGTTTATAGCAACACCACGATTCTCTATCTATAACACTATTATGTCTGTGTATAGGAGAGTTAGATGAGTTTTATTTTAATTTGACTTAAATCTTCATGATATTAAAGATTGAGTAGATTCTCACTATTTGTGATATTTTAATATTTGATACAATATTGAGAATTTTTATGATCACCAAGGAACTCTAATTGAGGATTTAGATTTTGTTTAGGGTAATATAGTAATATAATTCCCAAACCTTAATTAAGATCTCTTCTTATTATCATATTTGTAATAAGAGTCTTTTTAGTCTAGCTTAACTTGTGATTACATCGAAATAAATAGTCAAACGCGTGTAAAGACGTAAACTTCTAGAAGTATGCATTGCAAAAAAATATTGGTCAATTACTAATACTAACTTCTGCTATCGAACCAGTGACCACATCGTAAGAACATTATGCGAACATACAAATAGTCTACTATCACAACATATTTGAAATGACTAAAACCATGTAATAATACTTTTCTGGTGTAAGTTGTTTCTACCTTTTTCACCGTCCAAATTCAAATTGAGCAAAAGAAGCAAATCTGACGATTCACTACTGAAAACACTAAAAATATGAAGTTTCTTCTTATTAAAATAGGAAATTATAAGAAGATTTTAAAATGAAAATTAGAGAAGAAAAAATGACGTGAAAACGAAGGAGTTTGTTAGTTTTAGGATAAGGAGAAGTGTATACAATTTTATTTTTGATCTTTAAGAGCTCAAACATAGTGGTTCATGTTGGTTAAAAAAAATGATGTAATCGGTTCCTTGTCTGTTAAATAAAGAAAATGCTCCTATAGAATATATTTGTTGTATTGATATTTTTGAAATTCAATAGAAACTAGAATAACTAATGGTACTATGAGTCTTTGACCCTATTTATATCTTCCTGGCCTCTGCAATCAATTGTTTTGTCCTGTATGTAATATATCTAAATCCATATTGAATGCAATTTGTTATATTAAAAAACATCTCTAAAATATGGTTTATACGTGTCGCATGTAGTGAACTACTCTAATCTTACCATCAGATTATTCAGTTTCCCAAAAGAATTTGTAATCTCATATGTAATTTTCTCAATTTTTATGTTTATAATTAACTATAATCATTAATTTCATAAACAAAATAAAACCAAATTTGAAAAATACAGTGAATCTATAACTAACAAAGAGAATTCATAATAAATATAAAATAGTCAAAATAAACTTATAATGGTTATTTAACACCTTGTTAAAAAATACTCTTTACAGTAAATGCCATTCATAAGTATTAAATATAGAGTATTATTATAAAGGTTTATTCTTTTTACCAACTTGGTTAAAAAATCCTGTTAATATTCATCATATATTCTATATTAGGCATTACATATGAAGATGCAACTGATAAATAAATAATGGATAAACAATTTCTTGTGAGAATGATTTTACAAATATAGGGACACTTTATATCGTTTAGACGTTCTTCTTGTACAATATATAATTGACAACTCTCTATCACAACATCAGCTACTCATAACGGAAGTGGTTCTTTTGTATCTTTTGAAAAATTTCGATAAGCATTGCACCTATAATAGTATAATGAATTTGCAATCTTACAAGCTATCAAATCTTCATAACTCTGATTTCTGCTTTAATATTGTTGGCACTAAGTCACATCCACGTCTTCCCACATATAAAAAACTGTGTTCATGTGATTGTGCAAATAGATTACATACGGAGTACAAAAATTAAAACTAAATTTAATTATTTATGAAATAAGGTAAAGAATATGTTAAAATGTAATTTCGGTACAAAATTAATAGGTAAAAACGAGCTATGAAGATAACAAAATGTGACATAAAACTAACAGAAAATTCATTCATACAAAAAAAATAATATGAACTTATATCTTGAAACAATATTTTTGTTAAAATCAGTTTTTAAAAGATATGATTTATTGTAAAAGCATATATTAAAATATTTAATGTAAAAATAGGTAACTCTTGATTAAAAAAAAAATAGCGTCCATCACTCTCTATTCTCACTATGCTTATATAAAGTGATCTCACCAGTGTTTAGTGTCTCTACACTTCATTAAACTATATACCATTGAATAAAATATGTGGTAATCATACACTAACACCGATTGTGTACTTTTTTCTCGTGTATTTTCAACTCTTTCATCTCGATCGGCCTCTTCAAGTTTTTCATACGATAATTACACTATGACTTTTCAACAACAATATTTCACGTATGCTATAATCTCTTTATACAGACTACTTAAGATCTGTATATCCAAATTATTGGTCATTATAACTTTTTTATTTTTTATTTATCTGTTTGAAGTGAGTTAAGACTCGTACTTTTAATATATTTGTTGAATCATACCTCCGCTGTGTCGTCTTAAATGATTGTTTTGTCTCAAAATACACATAAGAGAATGAGACATGCCGCTCACCACAAATCCAAGAGAGAAGCGTCAATTAACTATCTTAAACATGATCAAAGATCTCATCACAGTTGACTATAACTCTCAGCTTCAAACACTAGGAAGTCTCAGTAGATCGTCCTCCATTTCTTTATCTCTGAAGATGGAGTATCTTTTTAACACTCGTGCTCTCTTAATCAACCAAGATAGATATAGTAATCACATCTTTCGAGAGCAGGCGTGCTTAATATAATGGTACTTATATAATATGATTTATTTATTCTCACTCAAAATTCTGTAATAGTATATACTAATTCATTAAACAGAACAGGGACCATTGTGTGATCGATACAACACGGGAGACAAATAATGCATAACTAGGTGCAGGAGTTTCTTTCTCGCCTTACCTGCAGCCATAGACAGTACTCAACTCCCTTTACCACTCATTCAAATGAATTAAGTGTTATAAAACGTGACAACCTCAGATTTTACGATCTTTACAACATCGCTTAAATAACCCAGAGAAGATAGTAACTTCTACTATCCAAATGTCTTTTTAAAATATTCTAAACCCCTCTGTAGAACATTAAGTGTTCTT
>CAJHQP010010500.1:0-18380 GCA_905132765.1 Moricandia arvensis
CCTTGTTAGGGAGCCAATTTACCTCCTACAGCCCGGATTTAAGATAGATAGAAGAAGAAGTGTTTGAAGAAAATGGAAGATGAGAAAGATGGATGAATAGACAATATCGGAAGAGTGGCTCTGATACCACTTGATATGCCCTTAGATAGGATCACTCGACCGGACTGGATTGGATATGAACTCACGGATGAGAACTGGATGGATTGAAGGGTCGCACGAAGGTTGCGGAAGGCCTCCGATATTCCCAACTTCAGTTGGCGCTTGATATGACTCACAAGTCCACCAAAAGAAGATGCTCTAGTCATCGCTTGATATGACTCACAAGACCAACGATTTGAGGTTTGTTTAACTTGGATATGACTCACCAAGAAAACAAGAAGAGTTCTTCAAAGAACAAAGAGTTTAACTCAAAACAAAGATGATAATCGAATGATCTTATTGCTGAAATGTGATTACATATTTATAGTAACAAAAGGTATGTGAAAGGACTTAGAATTTTGTGGAAAAAGGATTAAAAATAGTCAAAGTGACTCTTCGGTTCTTGATCTGGTCGAAATGACCTTTGGTGTACTGTCCAGGTTCGTCCGAATCTAGTCTGGTCACGAATGACCCTTCGCCTACTGTCCAGGTTCATCCGTACACAACGGGTGTACTGCGGTAAGGAGCAGGACATACTGTGGTGTGTCCATGTGGGTCTTTGATGAACTTTCGTGAACGGATGAACAATTTAGATGAACCAAATCTTCAGAGAGCTTAAGTATCCTTGCTTTAGAGAGATTAGAAGGATCGATCATCATGAAATCTTCAAACTGGTCGGAAAAGTCATGTTCATGTCCATCGGGACATGTGGTACGTACCAAACTGGTCAGAAGTGACGTGTTGCGTCCTAACTCAGGTTCCACTCGTTGATCTTGAGTTCTGGCTTGACTGTTGGTCTTAGAATGTCGAATGGGTCGGGAATGACTTGCTGTGGGACAGTCAATTCGTTCATCAGGCCGTGGTTCCAGCCTTAGGTCATTTCCGGATGTACGCGGGTTGATTCTGTAAACGGCACTGTTCGTTGATCTGGTACGGTTGGATGGGTGAACCTCGGTTGGACTGATCTGAACGTCCTGATCACCATGCTGGGCGGGTTCCTCGTACTAGGGTGCATCACAGTGGCTCATCCACCAAGTGCAATATGTTCTCTGGCTCAATATCCAGAAGAGCATCAAGTCTTCGTTGGGGAACTGGATCAGGAATACATTCCACGATCATATGAAGAAGCTATACAACATGAAGAGTGGAGGAAGTCAGTCGATGATGAAATTAGTGCCATGATCAACAATGATACATGGTTTGAAACTGAACTCCCCAAATGCAAGAAAGCTGTCACAAGTCGCCTACTATACACCATCAAGTATCTAGCCAATGGAAAACCAGAAAGGAAGAAAACAAGGCTAGTTGCAAGAGGATACACTCAAGTGTATGGGGAAGATTATCTGGATACATTTGCACCAGTGGCCAAGCTACATACTATAAGGATTCTTCTATCTCTTGCTGTCAACCTAGAATGGGATCTATGGCAGATGGACGTGAAGAATGCCTTTCTACAAGGAGAGTTGGAAGATGAAGTGTACATGCGACCACCTCCTGGCCTAGAGAGGATGGTCAAACCAAGAAATGTTTTGAGGTTGAAGAAGGCAATCTATGGCTTAAAGCAATCCCCAAGAGCCTGGTACCATAAGCTGAGCACAACCCTTAATGGAAGAGGCTTTGTGAAATCAGAAGCGGATCACTCTCTTTTCACCCTAACCAGCAAACAAGGTATTGTAGTCATCTTGGTATATGTAGATGATATCATCATCACTGGTAGCAACAAGGAAGGTATCATCTCAACCAAAACCTTTCTTAAAAATGCCTTCGATATTAAAGATTTAGGAGAATTGAAGTAGTTCTTAGGGATAGAAATGTGCCGCTCTGAAGAGGGGCTTTTCTTATCCCAAAGGAAGTACACACTTGACATTTTAAATGAGGCAGGAACCCTTGGAACCAGACAGGCTAAGACACCATTAGAAGAAGGGTACAAGGTACTGTGAGAGGGGGAGTTTGAAGACACACCTTTTGAGGATGTCAAGCAGTATAGGAGAATGGTGGGAAAGCTCATCTACCTAACAATCACAAGGCCTGATGTGTGCTTTGCTGTGAATCAAGTCAGCCAACACATGCAAGCGCCTAAGATTCATCACTGGAACATGGTGGAGAGGATTTTGAGATACTTGAGAGAAGCTCCAGGTCAAGGAGTTTGGATGGCTTGCAACAAAAGCACTGAGGTAGTGGGATATTGTGATGCTGATTGGGCTGGAGATAGAGTTGATAGGAAATCGACCACTGGCTATTGCACCTTCATTGGAGGCAATCTGGTCACATGGAAGAGCAAGAAGCAGAAGGTGGTATCTTGTTCAAGTTCTGAAGCAGAATACAAAGCTATGAGGAAGCTAACTAGTGAACTCATATGGATCAAGGGACTGATAAGGGACTTGGGCATAGAGATCATCACACCAATGACTATGCATTGTGACAACCAGGCAGCAATACACATTGCATCTAACTCAGTTTTTCACGAGAGGACAAAGCATATAGAAGTAGACTGCCATAAGGTGAGACAAGCAGTGGAACAGCAAGTGATCCTCCCATGCTACACAAGGAGTGAAGATCAACTAGCTGACATCTTCACCAAGGCAGCTAGCAGCAAAGTTTGTGAGTCCATACATTCCAAGCTTGGACTCATAGACCTCACTTGTCACTGATCCTCTTACCATGAAGTGTTCTACTCTTTTTCCTTTGCTTGGTTTTTATCCCAAGTGGTTTTTTCCTAGTAAAGGTTTTAATGAGGGAATGCTTCATGGTATCCAAGCTTGACCAGTTCCTATGGTCAAGCTTGAGGGGGAGTGTTGACATGAAGCAATAACAAGGTTGAGGCAATAAGGAACAAAAGAGAGGCAAATTCAAGTTAGCTTAGGATGCAAGTTTGTCCGTACAACTTGACCTACAAGTCTGTCCGTACAGCTTGCCCTAAGAGTGTCTTGGAAGGCAATTAAAGGAATGGGACGAGTTTAAATATCTCTCTGGTCTCCTTAAGCTCTGGAATAATATAAACAAGTGTAGGCAACTTGCTGGAGCTGTTGGAGCTTTGTGACAAACCAAAGTCACATGCTCTGCCAAGGAAGAAAGAAACAAAGAAGCTGTCCCTTTCTGTCCAGCTGAGTGTGCCCTGCACGTCCAGAGCATCTTCAGAAGACCAAGGAAGAAAGAAACAAAGAAGCTGTCCCTTTCTGTCCAGCTGAGTGTGCCCTGCACGTCCAGAGCATCTTCAGAAGACCAATTGTTTATTCATTCTTTATTGTCTGTCTTACTCTGTTTAAAGTATCCTTTGTAACCTAAATCAAGTAAGAAACACAATTTTTTTCTTCTTCTTTTCTTGGTCTCTCTCTCTCTCTCTTTCACGAGTCCTCTCTTCTCTCTCTTCAATTGTTCTTCATTTTCTCCAGTGTTCTTCACAAAACCAAGCTCAAATCTTCTCATTTTATCATGGTATCAGAGTAACAAAGCTATTGAGACCAATAGTTTACTTGGCAAAGGTGTGACCAAGGAGGGCTTGTATCTGCTTGAAGACACCAAATGCTTCTCTGATTTATCTTATGCTTTTAGTTCATCTTCTGTTTTACCTAAAGATGAAATGTGGCATGCTAGACTAGGACACCCTCATTCACGTGCACTGAGCTTGATGTTGCCTAGTATTTCCTTTAAGAATGATAGTTGTGAGGCTTGTATTCTTGGGAAACATTGCAAATCTGTTTTCCCTATATCAGTAACCATGTATGAAAGTTGCTTTGATCTCATTCACTCTGATGTTTGGACTGCACCCTGTTTATCAAGAGAAAACCATAAGTATTTTGTGACATTTATAGATAAGAAATCAAAATATACTTGGTTAACCTTGCTTCAATCAAAGGATAGAGTGTTAGAAGCTTTTATAAACTTTCAAAACTACATTACTAACCATTTCAATGTTAAGATTAAAATTCTTAGATCAGACAATGGAGAGGAGTACACTAGCAATGCTTTCAAAGCACACCTCAACAAACATGGGATCATTCACCAGACAAGCTGCCCTTATACCCCACAGCAAAATGGTGTAGCTGAGAGGAAAAATCGACATCTAATGGAGGTGGCCAGAAGCATGATGTTTCACACCAATGTTCCCAAAAGGTTTTGGGGGGATGCTGTGATCACTGCTTGCTACCTAATCAACAGAATCCCTACTAAGTTCCTCCAAGATGTCTCTCCTTATGAGGTACTAAACAAGACTTATCCATCTATTGACCTTGATACCAGGTGAACTAAGAAACAAGCTTGAAGCTAAAAGTGTCAAAGCTATCTTCATTGGGTATTCACCAAACCAGAAAGGCTACAAATGCTATGTTCCAGAAACAAGGAAGGTAATGGTCTCTAGAGATGTGAAGTTCTTGGAATCAAGAGGCTTCTATGATGAGAAAAGTTTGGATAGCTTGAAGGATCTGTCTCAAGCTCCCTCAGATAGAGCAAACAACCTAAGGATACTGATGGAGAATCTGGGAATCAGTTTCTCAAACCCACAAGTGGCGCCTAACACAGCTTCTCCTTCAGCTGATACCGGACCAGAGGGTGAAGAAGCCACTCATCCTGATCCTGAGGGGGAAATGATCATGAACCAGAACAACCACTATTGACATGAAGACATTTAACAAGAAGAGATCAAGAGAGGAACATTTGGTCTAAGTAAAGAGAAGTGATCCGTACAAGACTTGTGAAGCAAGTCTGTCCGTACAACTCCTTGGCGCCCAAGCAACCAACTCTGACCTAGCTTGACTTGGAAGACAAGGAGTTTAATTCAAATCGACCAAGAGGGATTCAAACTGGTTTGAATGGTCAAGATACCCGTTGGGAAGCAGAAGCAAGTGGAGGATTTAAATATAGTAAAGATCACATGTTCTATTTAGGGTCTGTGGCTGCTGAGGACATGTCCCTTTCTCTCGGCCAGACCACCTTTGTTTATTCTTTTCTCTTTTGTCTCCCTGTGTCTATTTATGTATTGCTCCAGACCAATATTCAGATTAAGGAAATAAACTCCTTCTCTCTCTTATTCTCTCTGTCGAGTAACACAAACCCTACTCTCTCTCTTAACCATTTCGAATCAAACTCCCTCTCTCTAACCTGTTCTTCATTATTCTTCACTCTGTTCTTCACTAAACTAACATGGTATCAGAGCCTCAAAGCTCCTAAACCTATATTTTCTTCCGTAAATCTACTCTACTCACTTCACTCTTTCTTTTCATCCGATTAGTTCTTGATTTTCTTGAAGAACATTCTTTTATCCAGTGGATAATAGCCTTGTTCTTACGAGTTCATCAAGTATTCTTCCTCATTTTTCTTCATCTCTTCACAAGATAAACAAAGTATACTTGTTCATCTCTGTTTCCTGTTTGCTTTAGTATCCAGAAACTATTTTTTCTTTCTCAAAAACTCTTGGATACATCCTTTTACCCACTGGATAATAGCAACTCGAAATGGAGCAAAACAAGGCTGTGGTGATTCCAGTCACTCTAAAAGGAGTGAACTACCTTCTCTGGTCAAGATTGATCAAGAATTCCCTTGGTGGAAGAGGTTTATGGTCCCATATCACTCCAGGTGAGGCGCCAAAACAAACCATTCAAGGAGAAGACGGCAAGGAGCTTGTGGTGGCAGATGAAGGCAAATGGAGTCAAGAGGACTTTATGGTGCTGAACATCATCCAGAGCTTACTTGATGGCCCCATAATGGAGGCCTACTCATACTGTGAAACCGCAAAAGAGTTGTGGGATACCCTTCAGAAGGTATATGGAAACATATCCAACCTCAGTAGGGTCTTTGAAGTAAAGAAGGCCATCAACTGCTTGAACCAGGAAGATATGGACTTTAACCAACACTTTGGTAAGTTCAGAGCTCTCTGGGCAGAGCTGGAGATGTTGAGGCCAAGTACTACGGATCCTACCATCCTGAATGAGAGGCGTGAGCAAGACAAGGTGTTTGGTCTACTCCTCACTCTCAATCCAGGTTACAATGACCTCATCAAACATCTGTTGAGGGCAGACAAGTTACCTACCCTTGAGGAGGTATGTGCTCAAATCCAGAAGGAGCAAGGCTCAGTGGGTCTATTTGGTGGAAAAGGTGACTTGAACATGGCTCACAAGGCTGAAGCCTCAGCTAACAAGGTCTTCTTCAAACCAGAGAACCGGCGAGTTACTTGTGAGCATTGCAAGAAGAGTGGTTACATGAAGAACCAATGCTGGATTCTTCACCCACACCTCAGGCCACCATCAAGATTTAACCAAGCAAGGGCCAGTGAAGCTGTTCAGCAAACCTCTCAGCCTATGCGTCCAAATGGTGAAGGAACAGCTCTGGTTTCTACCACCTATGCAGTTGGAGCCACATCTCAACCAGCCCCTGATGATGCCTTCATCCGCAAGTCAGACATTGAGGCCCTTATCAAGGCACTCAATGCAAACTCTGGTAACATCAGTAGAAATGTTTTAAATAAATCATTGAGTGATAAACCATTGATTATTGATTGTTCTTGGAGAGACCTTGCCATGTTATACAAGAATTGAGGATCAGTTGGCGGCTGTCTTTACCAAGGCAGCAAGTCAGAAGGTCATTGAGTCTATCCACACTAGATTAGGACTCATTGATCTTTCACCAGACAACTAATCCCCTCGCTATGGGGTCTTTACTCTTTTTCCCTCATCAGGGGGTTTTATCCCACAAAGGTTTTTCTTCTTGGTGAGGTTTTTAATGAGGAAGATCTCATAGCATTCCAAGCTTGACTTGTTCCACATGGTCAAGCTTGAGGGGGAGTGTTGGTCTGAGTAAATAAGAGAAGAGGTTTGAGAGGCTTATTCTGAAGTTTGGGATCAAAAGAAGGTGGGTGCAAAGTTAGGGCAAGTGTACGGACGGTACGGCCTGTATGGACTGTACGGCCGACCGTACGGACCACTTGACCAAATATGATCCTAGGTGAGAGGATCACGTCCCTGAATGCTCTCCAACGATTGTGATGATGAAACAAGTAAAGGATTGAGTTGATACTTCTAAGAGTTGCGGAAAGGCTCTTAGACTATCTAGGTTTGCTTGTAATGTAAGGATGAAGATCCGAAATACACTTAAACAAGCTTTGATCAAACAAGTTTCAGAGAAAGTTTTTGATAGAAAGTTTGATGATTTTATTGATCATTTTCGTCCATAATATATAGAGAAGAAGACTGTACATGCACAGCTTCTTGGAAACACACAAAACAATTAAAACAAAGACTGAGTTTAAATTTGAAAATAAGGAAAAGGCTCCTAAGAGAGTTCTGGACGAAAATAGGATAGAAATGGGATAGAAATGGGCTTAGCTTCATCAAGAGGCTTTTGTATGAGTGTTGTGTCCAAGCCTCATTAAAAACCTAAGTTCAGAAAACCCAAATGGGACAAAACCAAACAAAGGAAAAGAGTGCAAGTCACAACACCTCTCTTGATGAATGTCTTAGATGGCTTGAATCACAACCAGTGTGGTTGGATAAGCACAATCTAGACTGCCCTGGATAGTGTATAAGAGTTGGTTAAGAGCTTGTTGGAATCTTGCTTTCTTGGATCTTGTCATTGGACCAAGTGGCACGTCTAGGTCCTTGCCCTTTGTTTCCTCAGGTTCAAGCTGGTCTTCAGTTCCATCTTTCTCTTCTTTAAGCTTTGGTTCAAGCTGTTCCATCTCCTCAGTTCCTTTGCTGGTCAGGATCATATCATCCTCTCCCACTTGAGAAGGATTTGACCTCAAATCCGATTCTTCTGCAAAATAAGGAACTAAATCAGTAACATTGAAGCTTGAGCTCACATTATACTTACCTTGCAAATCCAATTGGTAGGCATTGTTGTTGATCTTTCTGATGATTTTGAAAGGACCATCAATCCTAGGCATGAGCTTGGATTTTCTTTCATTAGGAAACCTCTCCTTCCTCAAGTGTATCCAAACTAAATCTCCTTCTTCAAAAAGCATTTCCTTTCTTCCTTTGTTGGCTTGCTTGACATAGAGTTTGGTCTTGTTTTCTATATTGTTCCGGGCCTTCTCATGTATCTGCTTAACAAGCTCAGCTTTCTTTTGCCCATCAAGACTAACTCTTTCACTCAAAGGTAAAGGCATTAGATCCAAAGGTGATAAAGGACTGAGTCCATAAACAATCTCAAATGGAGAAAACTTAGATGCAGAATTCTTCGCATGATTATAAGCAAACTCTACATGAGGCAAACATTCTTCCCAAGTTCTAAGGTTCTTTTTAATCAATGTACGCAACAAGGTAGACAAAGTTCTATTGACAACTTCAGTTTGTCCATCAGACTGTGGATGACAAGTAGTAGAGAAACACAATTTAGTTCCTAATTTAGACCACAACGATTTCCAAAAGAAACTAAGGAACTTAGTGTCTCTATCAGAAACAATTGTCCTAGGCATGCCATGAAGTCTAACAATCTCCCTAAAGAACAAACTAGCAACATTCACAGCATCATCAGTCTTATGGCAGGGAATAAAATGAGCCATTTTAGAAAACCTATCAACGACAACAAACACTGAATCTTTTCCAGTCTTAGTTCTAGGTAATCCAACAACAAAATCCATTGAAATGTCATGCCATGGATGCAAAGGAATAGGTAAAGGAGTATACAGACCGTGGTTTTGGATTTTAGACTTAGCTTGCTTGCAAGTTACAGATCGTTCACAAGTTTTCTCAACATCCCTCCTCATGTGTGGCCAAAAGAAGTGTTCTTGCATCACTTGCAGTGTCTTAGCCACGCCAAAATGTCCCATAAGTCCACCTGCGTGAGCTTCTTTGACAAACAAATCTCTCAAAGAGGAGTTAGGCACACATAGTCTATTTTCATAGAAGAGAAATCCATCATTCTTGAAGTACTTACCATGTCCAAACTTCTCACATGAAGCATATATTTCTTTAAAATCAGAATCAGTAGTGTATAGATCTTTGATTTGCTCAAATCCAAGCAGTTTAGTTTCAAGAGTGCTTAAGAGAACATACCTCCGAGAAAGTGCATCAGCAACTATGTTTTCTTTACCTTTCTTGTACTTGATCACATAGGGAAAGGTTTCAGTGAATTCAATCCATCTAGCATGTCTCTTGTTTAGTTTTTGTTGTCCCTTTAGATACTTAAGAGACTCATGATCAGTGTGAATGACGAACTCCTTGGGCCAGAGATAATGTTGCCACGTCTGCAGGGCCCTCACAAGTGCATAAAGTTCTTTGTCATAAGTTGGGTAGTTCAGAGTAGCTCCTCCAAGCTTCTCACTAAAGAATGCTATAGGTTTCTTTTCCTGCATAAGCACAGCACCTAAACCAACACCAGATGCATCACATTCTATTTCAAATGTTTTAGAAAAGTCAGGGAGAGAAAGAACTGGTGAATTGGTGAGTTTATCCTTTAAATTTTGGAATGCTTCTTCCTGGGCTTGTTCCCACTTGAACCCCACGTTTTTCTTGATCACTTCAGTGAGTGGTGCAGCCAAGGTACTGAAATCTTTGACAAATCTTCTATAGAATCCGGCTAGACCATGAAAGCTTCTCACTTCTCCAACTGTTTTGGGGCTTGGCCAGTCTTTAATAGCTTTGATCTTGTCTTCATCAACCTTGATGCCATCTGCACTCACAACAAAACCTAAAAAGACAAGGTTATCTGCTCCAAAGGTACATTTCTTTAAATTAGCAAACAATGACTCTGCTCTAAGCACTTCTAGAACCTTTCTAAGATGCTCAACATGTTCATTCAAGTTCTTGCTGTAAATCAGAATATCATCAAAGTAAACCACAACAAAATGACCAATGAATGCTCTCAGAACATGATTCATTAACCTCATGAAAGTGCTAGGTGCATTAGTTAACCCAAATGGCATTACTAACCATTCATATAATTCCTGTTTTGTTTTAAAGGCAGTTTTCCACTCATCACCTTCTTTCATTCTAATCTGGTGATACCCACTTTTTAAATCTACTTTAGAAAAGATACTTGAGCCATGCAATTCATCAAGCATATCATCTAGCCTAGGAATGGGATGTCGATACTTTACAGTGATATTATTGATGGCTCTGCAATCGACACACATTCTCCGACTCCCATCTTTCTTTGGCACAAGTAAGACTGGTACTGCACATGGGCTCATGCTCTCACGTATGTGTCCTTTGTCCATAAGCTCAGTGACTTGTTTCTGTAGTTCCTTTGTCTCCAAAGGATTGGTTCTATAGGCTGGCTTGTTTGGCAGTGAAGCTCCTGGTATGAAATCAATTTGGTGCTCTATTCCTCTAATAGGTGGTAAGCCTTGGGGAGCTTCTTCTGGAAATACATCACTGAATTCCTGCAAAAGAAATTGTATATTTCTAGGAAGATCCTGCACTGGCTTTGTTATATTAAAACATTCTTTAAATACAATCAGCAAGTGAGGTAAGGGACTTCCCTTTGGTTGAATCAACAGATTGGCAGGCTGTTTGATCTTGGATTCTGTAGAAGCTTTATTTCTCTTTAAGGCTATCTGATCTAGATGAACTTCCTGTGGTGTTAAGGGAACCAAGACAGTCTTCTGTCCCTTGAATTCAAACGAGTATCTGTTGGTGAATCCATCATGAATGGTTCTCCTGTTGGATTGCCAAGGTCTTCCAAGTAATATGTGTCCAGCATCCATTGGTAGGTGATGAGGACATCAAATCAGCATCAACCATGGAGAAAGAAATCAGGAGAAAACCAGTGAAGAACATGATGCTGAGAATATCTAAAGAAGCCTGTCATGACATATGTGCAATCAAAACGCCATATCTTCCAAACCAAGAGGAATTTATTCATGAAACTACTTTTGATGGATTCTACACTCAACAAGAGCACGCGGAGAATTGGTTTCATATCAAAAGGATTAATGGCTTAGAAGATATGCCATTTTCAAGTCAAAGGTGGACCGACTTGCCTTATTTTGAAGATCAAGAGCATATAATATGTCAAACTCAATGCTGGCGTCCAGGAGACTTTGTGCAACTTCTAGAAGCACTCCACAACCCTTTAAGAAGCACCAGCACACACTGGATCAGGCGGATCCTTGGAGAATACAATCAAATCAAACCGGAGCTAAATATGGAAAGTTGGAAGATTATTTGGTTTGATCATTACCAAACCAAGATATGGCGACCAGGAGACATTTTATTATTACCAGAGGAGCTTGAAGACATAATGAGAGCATTCACATCGCAAAAGATCAAGAGGAGAAGAATATGGAGAAGTTTACCTTATTTGGCTTCAAGCAGTATTTCTGTCAAAGATCTCCAACGGCTCTTTCTTTTATTCTGTGGAGATTTGAAGACACATTCAGTGAACCAGGACATTCCTAGACGTCATAATTTCATGCCCAAGCTATCAAGACTCAAGCAGTCCCACCCATTCAGCCAAATCCCCCAAACTACTCCAAACG
Source organism: Moricandia arvensis (assembly GCA_905132765.1). Lineage (NCBI taxonomy): Eukaryota > Viridiplantae > Streptophyta > Magnoliopsida > Brassicales > Brassicaceae > Moricandia > Moricandia arvensis. The sequence goes on from CAJHQP010010500.1 coordinate 11,552, forward strand.
GCTAGTTTCTTAATTCTGCAAGATTTCTGTCTTAATTCTTTTATTCTGAGCATTATATAAGCTCATTAGTATCACCATTTGTAGAGCACGTCTTTCATCTAAGTTTATACCAGAAGTATTGTTTTTCCTTTCAAAGTTTCTCTTTGAATTGATTTGTTCTTTAGAAACCAGAGTTGTGAGAAGCGCTTTGTTTTCTTTAGTTCTGTGAATTAGGTTGTTTGAGAGAGTCAGATAGCTTTATTCATCATAGGTTGAGAGAGTCAATCACTTCATTCCATCAAACCACCAGGTTGAGAGATTCAATCAATCCAGCAATCCGCAAGTCCCCTTCAAGTCCATCATCTGACCAAGCTGAAAGAGTTATACGACCAGCAGTTTGGTTCCATCAAGCTATCCTTGTGAGGCTCAGTTTTGTGCCCACATCATCTGGTATCAGAGCTTAAAAGCTCCTATCAGGTTGTTTCTATCTTTTATTCTTGCTTTGTTATTTCATTTATAAAAAAACGATAAAAAATGTTATTTTCTCTTTAATTTTCGATTTCTGCCATTTTTGTGTTCTTAGTGTTCTTATTACTTTAGAAAAACGAAAAAGAAGAAGTTAGTAGTGTTTGATCTTTAGAAACAATTTGAAAACCAAAAGAATCTGTTTGCATTTAGTTCCTAGTCATATTTCCTTTTCTAGTATATCTGCATACCAAAAAGAAAACCATAGTATTTTGTCTGATTTATTGCATTACTTGACTTTCCTTTTGCTATTAATTTCGACTTGCATCCAAAGAAAAGCCAATAAATATTATCACTTCGTGCATACCATATTGCTTGCATATATAAATAAAAAAAGAATATTGCATCATATTTGCTTCATCATTTCGATTGCATTCATAAAAAAAAAGAAAAAAGGGGAAAAGAAAAATATTTCATCTTAGTTTATTTAAATTCTGTCAAAGCATATAGTTTTGCTTTCCTTGTTATTTTATTTAACTTATATTTCACCCCTACCTATTGAACACATAACCCACGAGTTTGTTTTATTTCAGGAACAATGGGAGATGAAGAAGAAAGTGAACATGATTGGGAACATGAAGACCAGCTCTTAACTGATGAAGATGGTGGTTATGATGATGATCAGTGGACAGATGATTGTTCCAGCAGTGACTATGATGATGATCCAGATCGTGGAGAGCTTGAACCAGAACCACCAGACAATTATCAAGACAAGACCAGCTCCATAGATTGGTCCAGAGAAGAAGTGGATCAAGAAACTGAATCCCAGATCAGTCTAGATGAACACCATCATGAAGAGGAATCTCATGAAGTAGAAACAGAGGATTATTTCAATGGAGAGGCAGAGAATGAATCAGAAAAGGCTTATCCAGAATATAGCTTTTATTATAACCCTGAACATGAGAAGTCATACGTGGAAGAGAGGCCATGGTGTGAAATACCATACTTTGATCATGAGGAGGAATACCAGGATGAAACTGATTCCCAAATCAGTTCACACTACTCTGAAGCAAACCTTGAAGATGGGGCAGCATGTGAGCAGGATTTTGCTGTAGAAGAAACGTTAAATGAGGTTGTAATAAGTGATGGAGAGTCTGAGCCAAGATACATCAAATATGCAGGCCCTCACGAAGGACCAGAAGCTTACCTGAGGTGGGAGAAAGAGTTGGAGCATTGGTTTCAACTTCACCAAGTTAAAGAGGAGGAGAAACCACTAATTGCTGAGGATACTCTAACTGAGTATGCATATTGGTGGTATGATCATGATGCTTCCTTGACAAAAATGAAGGAGCTACTACGTGAGGAGTTTGTGACAGGAGCTGAGAGCAACAAGGAATATCATTTCAGGCGCCCTGATGTATTTCCTAAGCCAAGGATATTGATTCTAGCACCCATGCCAACTCCAAAGATTAAGCCAAAGAAAATGTGTGGTCCTAACTCAAGGGAGATCACGTGCAACACCTCCAGCAGCAAAAGAAACGATAGGGAAGTTGTATCAACCAAGAAGAAACCAGAGGAACAACGTGTGCAACCAAAGGCAGTACCAAAAAAAGGAACTCAAGAGAAGCAGAATTCAAATATGAGTTCTCTACATATGATCAAGCCTCAAGCAACTTTTCAGTGGTTTAAAGGAGCTTTACAGCTACCTAAGAAGAAGACAGAGGTGAGGCCTACAGCTCCAACAAAGAAAGTTCAAACCAAGTCAGAACAACAAACCAAAAAGCACAAGCAATATCCAAAGCAGGAGTTAGAGCAATGTAAGTCTTCTGTACTTTCAAAGATAGCTAGCATAATCTGTTATAGATGCCACAAAAAGGGTCATTATGCTGTAGCTTGTCCAACTAGATCAGTAGAGACTTTCCACTTAGCAACACCAGAAATAAATGCATTTAAAAATAAACTTGTTCAGCTAGTCCCTGAAATGTCTATTTCTAGTGTAATACACTTGTCTTTGCCAAGGGATGTTGGTACAGGAAATGAGGAAAACTTTGAGGAGCAATGCCCAGAAGTAGACACAATCCAAACCAATGTGATTATCAAATCTCGACCAACACCAATCACTGCCCTCAACCCAGAGATGGTACTTGGTAATCTAGTAAGTGATAAATATGAACGTGTTGATTACTGGAATAATATCATAACTAGGCATACTTTCAAGTATTCAGTTTTTATTGATTCCAGTTCAGATATAATACACTTGCTCTTTCCCTTAAGCGTCAAGACAAAAACAGGAACCCAATGGAGTACCCAAAGACTGGAGAGAAGAACCACCACATCCAAAACCAGAGCAAAGCAGAGGAGTAATCCTATCTTACCTACTCAAAGGAGAACCCCCAGATGCCCCACGCATAACCACACCTAAAACATATCAAGGAGATATAGTTTCGAGGTCGAAACTTCTTCAAGGGGGAGGGTATGATGAGGACATCAAATCAGCATCAACCATGGAGAAAGAAATCAGGAGAAAACCAGTGAAGAACATGATGCTGAGAATATCTAAAGAAGCCTGTCATGACATATGTGCAATCAAAACGCCATATCTTCCAAACCAAGAGGAATTTATTCATGAAACTACTTTTGATGGATTCTACACTCAACAAGAGCACGCGGAGAATTGGTTTCATATCAAAAGGATTAATGGCTTAGAAGATATGCCATTTTCAAGTCAAAGGTGGACCGACTTGCCTTATTTTGAAGATCAAGAGCATATAATATGTCAAACTCAATGCTGGCGTCCAGGAGACTTTGTGCAACTTCTAGAAGCACTCCACAACCCTTTAAGAAGCACCAGCACACACTGGATCAGGCGGATCCTTGGAGAATACAATCAAATCAAACCGGAGCTAAATATGGAAAGTTGGAAGATTATTTGGTTTGATCATTACCAAACCAAGATATGGCGACCAGGAGACATTTTATTATTACCAGAGGAGCTTGAAGACATAATGAGAGCATTCACATCGCAAAAGATCAAGAGGAGAAGAATATGGAGAAGTTTACCTTATTTGGCTTCAAGCAGTATTTCTGTCAAAGATCTCCAACGGCTCTTTCTTTTATTCTGTGGAGATTTGAAGACACATTCAGTGAACCAGGACATTCCTAGACGTCATAATTTCATGCCCAAGCTATCAAGACTCAAGCAGTCCCACCCATTCAGCCAAATCCCCCAAACTACTCCAAACGGCTAGTTTCTTAATTCTGCAAGATTTCTGTCTTAATTCTTTTATTCTGAGCATTATATAAGCTCATTAGTATCACCATTTGTAGAGCACGTCTTTCATCTAAGTTTATACCAGAAGTATTGTTTTTCCTTTCAAAGTTTCTCTTTGAATTGATTTGTTCTTTAGAAACCAGAGTTGTGAGAAGCGCTTTGTTTTCTTTAGTTCTGTGAATTAGGTTGTTTGAGAGAGTCAGATAGCTTTATTCATCATAGGTTGAGAGAGTCAATCACTTCATTCCATCAAACCACCAGGTTGAGAGATTCAATCAATCCAGCAATCCGCAAGTCCCCTTCAAGTCCATCATCTGACCAAGCTGAAAGAGTTATACGACCAGCAGTTTGGTTCCATCAAGCTATCCTTGTGAGGCTCAGTTTTGTGCCCACATCAGTAGGACATCACACAGTACCTCATCTTCATACTTTCCAATAGACAATGGTATCTTGACTTGATGTTTCACCTCCAGCTCACCTTCATCATTAAGCCATTGTAGTTTATAAGCTGTTGGTCTCGTTATGATCTTAAGGCCAAGTTTTTCCACCATAGTTTCACTTGCAGCATTGGTACAGCTTCCTCCATCTATTACCAAACTGCACACCTTTCCTTGGACTATGCAACGAATATGGAACAGATTCTCTCTTTGCTCATCACCAACTGTCTTAGTTTGCAGATTCAAGGTTCTTCTGGTGACAAGTAATTCTCCTTTAGCTGGCAGCTCCACACGTTCCTCTTCAGAGTCAGACTGTCTTTCTTCTTCTGATTCAATTTCTCCATTCTCTCTAATGAGTATTACCCTCTTGTTGGAACAGCTACTGGCATAGTGACCATAACCCTTACACTTGTAACACTGTATATCTCTGGTTTTGGTTGCAGTGGCTACTTCCTTGCCTTTTAAACTCTGCTCTTCCACTTTAGGCTTGGTGAAAGATTTGAACTCTCTGCTCTTGTCGTCCTTTTGGTAGTGTGGCTTGCTGACTCCATAGTTAGGCTTGTAATTCCTTCTTTTTATCTGCTGTTCAAACATAACAGCCTTGTGTAGAAGTTCCTCCATCTCTACATAATGATGAACTTCCAATCTGTCAATGATTTCTCTGTTTAGCCCTCCCATGAATCTAGCCATAGTTGCCTCTCTATCCTCTTGAATATCAGCTCTCAGCATAAGAGTTTCCAATTCTTTGTAGTATTCTTCAACTGATCTACTCCCTTGAGACAGTGTTCTGAGCTTGAAATGCAGTTCCCTGTGGTAATGGCTTGGTACAAATCTCTTCCTCATGATTACCTTCATCTGATTCCAGGTTTCAACAGGGAAGTCTCCTGCTCTTCTTCTTGCTGTAACAAGGCTATCCCACCAACTCAGAGCATAATCTTTGAACTCTGTAGGAGCAAGCTTCAGTTTGTACTCTTGAGTATAGTCTCTGCAGTTGAACACAAGTTCTATCTTCTTTTCCCATTCTAGATACTCTTCTGGATCAGCAGTGCCTTTGAACTCAGGAATCTTTAGTTTCAAATCACCCAGAGGATCATTGGTTTGTTGCCTTTCTTCTCTGTCACGCCTTTGTTCATTAGCTTGTGGTCTGTCTTCTCTGTCACGTCTCCTCCTTCTGGAGCCACTGGATCGATTTGCTTGGCTGTAATAGCTTTCTGTAGCAGACTGGTTTGGACTCCTCCTGGATCTCTCACGTTCTGAAGGAACAACCTCAGCTCTGAAGTTTTCGAGTTTCTGATCCATCAAAGCAGACATCCTTGCAGTCAAAGCATCAAGCATCAGTTGATTCATTCCATTATTCTGATTGCTTTCTTCCTCCATGGTTCCTGCAAATTACAAACACAATAACCAGTAAAGAGTTCACAGAAACAGATTACTGCAAACAGAGAATAAAATTTTCAGAGATATATTACTGCAACAGAGATCAATAGATTCGAAACTACAGAACAGGATACTATAATCAAGGATCAATGGAATTGAAATCAAGGATCTGTTTACTGTAAACAAAGATCAACAGCCAAGAAATTACAGAAACAGTTTTCTGCAAACAGAATATCACAGAAACAGACTCAATGATCTCTATGAACCCTAAAATGATTTCTGAAATAAAATTTGGATTAGGAACAGATTCAGCACTGGATTTAGGTAGATTAGACTCAGATAAACACGATTCTAACAGGGTTTTAGACTTAGAATAGATTCGATCAGAGAAGGTGAAAAGTCTAAAAACTGCAGAATCAAATTGATACAACCTGATGATGGAGATCTGCTCTGATACCACTTAATATGATCCTAGGTGAGAGGATCACGTCCCTGAATGCTCTCCAACGATTGTGATGATGAAACAAGTAAAGGATTGAGTTGATACTTCTAAGAGTTGCGGAAAGGCTCTTAGACTATCTAGGTTTGCTTGTAATGTAAGGATGAAGATCCGAAATACACTTAAACAAGCTTTGATCAAACAAGTTTCAGAGAAAGTTTTTGATAGAAAGTTTGATGATTTTATTGATCATTTTCGTCCATAATATATAGAGAAGAAGACTGTACATGCACAGCTTCTTGGAAACACACAAAACAATTAAAACAAAGACTGAGTTTAAATTTGAAAATAAGGAAAAGGCTCCTAAGAGAGTTCTGGACGAAAATAGGATAGAAATGGGATAGAAATGGGCTTAGCTTCATCAAGAGGCTTTTGTATGAGTGTTGTGTCCAAGCCTCATTAAAAACCTAAGTTCAGAAAACCCAAATGGGACAAAACCAAACAAAGGAAAAGAGTGCAAGTCACAACACCTCTCTTGATGAATGTCTTAGATGGCTTGAATCACAACCAGTGTGGTTGGATAAGCACAATCTAGACTGCCCTGGATAGTGTATAAGAGTTGGTTAAGAGCTTGTTGGAATCTTGCTTTCTTGGATCTTGTCATTGGACCAAGTGGCACGTCTAGGTCCTTGCCCTTTGTTTCCTCAGGTTCAAGCTGGTCTTCAGTTCCATCTTTCTCTTCTTTAAGCTTTGGTTCAAGCTGTTCCATCTCTTCAGTTCCTTTGCTGGTCAGGATCATATCACGACCCCAATGACTTTAAACCCGACCTAAACTCATTTTGGTTATGTGCAAAATCTGGG
>CAJHQP010010501.1:0-18380 GCA_905132765.1 Moricandia arvensis
CACTATTAATTCCAGATTTGGAAAATAAAATATCTTCTTAAACATACATATTAATTTGGCACGTTCCGATTATGCATACCGGAACGACTACCTCTTGATACTGACGTTACTTTGTTCCATCTCATCCGTGTAAAATTCGAGTACCAACATTTTCCGGTGCCTGATGCTTTCTCCCAAAGACGGTGGTCTTATGATATCAAATTTGTTACTGCTAAAACTTTGTACTACTTAATCCATAATTTGAATATGTTTATGCCCGCACAGGGTGCGGACCAGTCACCTAGTATATATATAAAAGACCACTTGTGGGGTCAGGGGACTATGTAACAGATCCCGCCCTGGATCGAAGGAGTCTTTTTGTAGGTTCTAAAGCATTTTCAAGAGAGTTGATGGAATCAATGAGGCCCAAAGCTCATTTATTTTAGGCTTCGATAATAATAAAGAGGCTTTGGTCTTAAACAAAACTGGCCCAATTCGTTAGGCACTTTGTCGGTTGAAACGATTCCCCCAATTTCTCTCGATCAAGAAACCCTAAGAGCTCGACGTTGGATCTCTCTGGAAGAAAATAAAATGTCGGCAGTAGGAAAATCGAAAGGGATATTGGAGATAGCTAAGTTCGGTTTCTAACGTCGCTGTACCCATCGCTCTTATGTATACATTCGCCAACAACAGCACCAATATCAACAAATTCATGGGAAATGTACTTCTCTCTCTCTCTCTGTCTTATTGTATTATCGTGTTGGATGTAATAACAAAGATTGATTCTTAGAAACATCGTTACATGTTTTTTTTGTTCTGTGCAGCGTTCATATGTTGTCTACCCTGAAGAGGCACCTCGACCTCCTTCCCCCGAGGAGCTACGAGAGATGGCACGAGAGCTTGCCCGTTAAGAAGAACATCCACTGAGGTTTTAAGGTAATATGCTTCTTGTTTGATGATTCTTGTAAGATCAGAATCTATCTTGTTAAAAAAAGACCCTTTTGTTACATATCTTGTGCTTATTCTACAATTCAATAATTTGAGAAACAACGGTAATAATAATGTTGGTTGTGAAGCTCAGTTTCAACGTTTCTATATTGTAATGGAAACTCTTCTATATTTGTTGCATCCCTCTAGCTTTAAGGGTTTTGAGGGACTGCATTTGTTGAGTTTCATGTGTCTTAGACTTCCAAGTTCCTGCCATACAAAAGATAGCAAGACATTTGTTTCTGTCTTAAGAGATAGATAAACACCAAACGAACTACAACGCCATGGAACTATAGTACCTGACACCTTGCTCCATATTGTTAAGGCAGTGACTTTAGAGAGCACTGAAAATAATTAAGAAATTTGAGACAGATCAACCTTGCAGGCTCAATACAAAACCCTATTTATGGTTGAGCAACGTAACTTTCAATCTCTATGTCTTTGTTTCCATAAGAAGAGGAAATAAAATGCTTATGCCTAGAGTAAGGTATAAACTTTATTGTCTTACCATATTTTCACTGATCAAGGTTTTTTAACATCCTTACCGTTCCATAGCATTCTACGCTCCCATAGTTTATTCATTTTTCCTTCACGAATAATATCCTTAGCCATTTCTTGAAGTAAATCATGAACCCATAGCCTCGTATTGTTGGACATACTTATCAGAGACTTCTCCATCAGAGTTACTAGCCTTAGTCCAGTACATCATCATTTACTTTAATTTCAACTTTAGAGAACCGCCTAACACAACTAGAACTTCCAAATCTTCATGTTTAGCATCCAACAATCTGAACTGATCACTTGTCGGTTTCGATTTGAAAAAAAAAAATTACTCTAATCTTAGATCCAAGCTAAATTTATGGCATAAACCTTCCAAAACCAAGTTGGAAAGTTTGATCAAACATGAAAATGTGAGAGAGAGAAGACAAAACAACTGAACCAAGTCGAAGACTTAGAGCCGTATATACTCGGAGATGAAAAGGGAAAATAAAAGTTGAAACAGATCCGATAATAGATCAAATTCACCAAAAAATCGTAAGGCAATACAGTAAACGATGGCAAAGGAGGCCCCGGAAGCACTGAAATAATTTTGAATTCTCTGGAGAGAAGTTGGAGGGTTTAGAGAGAGAATTAAAAGTTGTTTTCTCTTTTCATTTTCGATATTCATTTTATATGAGCATACATGTTTTCTTCAGACGACCATTTTGATTCGACCATGATATTAACAAGGGTGCAAGCACACTATCTTTCTTTGGGAAAAGTGTCATTTTCGACCCCAACAATTTGTGTCGTGTCTTTTCATACCCAAACAATTATAAGTGTAAAACTATACTTGAACTTAGTATTTATTTAAATTTTCGACCCAAACTTCAATCCGTAGCATTAAAAACTACCTTGACTAACATCACGTTAGTCAACCGTTATCTTATATCTTATCCCAAAAATATTACGTCTGCTGGGATTCGAACCGTGGTCCCGCGTACATAACCAAGCTCACTTACCACTGTGCTACGACACTTCTATTGTATACTTATTAGATTGAAAACATGTATCTTTTGATTTGTATATTCTAAGAAAAAACTTTTTTTTCTTAAAAATCAAAACATAAATTTTAAATAAACAATGTACTAAATAAAACTTAGTTTTAAAAGAAAATGTTTACTAAATAAAAACTTAATTTTTGATTTTTAAGCAAATTATAATCACTATTATATGTAGATTTTAAAAATGAGATTTTTTTGCAAATAAACATTTTAAATTTTTCGTCAAAAAATAGATCTCAAAGAAAAAAATGACCAAAATAAAATTTTTTATTTTTAAATTTTTTATTTAAAATTAAAAAATAAATAATCAATTTAAAATAAAAAAAATTATTTTAGTCATTGTTTCTTTGAGATCTATTTTTTGACGAAAAATTTAAAATGTTTATTGAAAAAAAATCTCATTTTTAAAATCTACATATAATAGTGATTATATTTTGCTTAAAATCAAAAATTAAGTTTTTATTTTAAAACTTAAGTTTTTATTTAGTACATTGTTTATTTAAAATTTATGTTTGATTTTTAAGAAAAAAAAGTTTTTTCTTAGAATATACAAATCAAAAGATACATGTTTTCAATCTAATAGTATACAATAGAAGTGTCGTAGCATAGTGGTAAGTGAGCTGTTTATGTTCGCGGGACCACGGTTCGAGTCTCAGCAGACGAAATATATTTTTAAAAAATTTCAACACACAAAACGATGTCGTTTTATATAAGATAACGGTTGACTAACGTGATGTTAGTCAAGGTAGTTTTTAATGCTACGGATTGAAGTTTGGGTCGAAAATTTAAATAAATACTAAGTTCATGTATAGTTTTGCACTTATAATTTGTTTGGGTATGAAAATGCACGACACGAATTGTTGGGGTCGAAAATGACACTTTTCCCATCTTTCTTTAACAATAAGTATCCGAAGCTACCCGAGTTTAGCGAAGTTATAAAAAGGTGATCAGCTCGGCATAACTTGAATTTAGTTAGATATTGGTATGTTTTTTTTTAGAACTGGCAAAGTTCTGGTATGTTCCCAATTGCTTAAACTATCAAATGTCTATATTAAAAGTACAAAAAGTCTTTAAATCTGGTTTATTTGTCAAACAAAAGACTGAGATTTTGAAGTGGCTTTAAGATTTACTCAAGATAAATTGCTACAACTACAACTATCTAAAGTGCCATTTCAAAATATACAACCACATAATTTCTCTTTAGGACACATTTGTGTCTTTTTTGACAATTTAAATACAATGTGCTTGAAGCACACTTTCACAGTTTTCTAGATGTCTTTTTGACATGAATGCCCTTTGTTTAGCAGCAAGAGAAAAAATAGTGTAATTGTTTTATTTTATTTAGTTAGGTGTCTGAAAAATTAGTTTGGTATCTAGCTAGCCGTCTGAAAAAGTGACTTGCAAGAGTTATTAAAGTTGGTGTATAGAATAAAATGTCAATTAACAACTGTTCTTCTATATCTTTATTATTCATTCTATTTTCTATTTTCTATTTTTATTTGTTTTTCTTAGATTTAAGATGCACAAAACAAATGTAATTTTCACAGTAAATTGTAATTTCTTTTTCTTTATATTTTAAGATCTATTTTCATATACATATTTTTAAAATTATATAAAAAGTGCATAGACATAAAAATGTGGATGGAGAAATCTAGATATGTACAGAAAATACGTAAACAAAAAAATGTGGACATGAATGAATGAAAAAAGTGAAAACTTTAAAAAACTCTAACATAAGAATTGTTTGTGTTCATAGTTAAGGAAGCTTAGCAAAAAAATTCTTGTGGGACAAATCTTGTTTTAAGAGACTATAAGTTATAATGTGAATTGACGAGTTGTGGATACACAAGTAGTGGACATAGGTTTGTGGATTTGTTGTTTGTGGATAGACAAATATTGAAAGAATGAGTTATAAACTTTTCTGAAATTTTTTGACAATGCTTCAGCTTCATCAGTAGCACGAGCCTTTAAGTCGATTCTCTCTTGATTTCAGTTTATAAACCTATGGTTTCATTTTCTCTTGACTGCACTCTCATCCTCCTCTTTATCTTCAACAATGACCACAACTCATGGAGCTTTAGTTTCAGTTCTCTCTATTAAAACAACTGCAGCATTCTTGTGTCCTTACCGGATTTGGCTTCAATAACCACAGAGGAGCTCAGATAGTTTGATAGATGTGAGTTCATGAATTTGGAGACATCACTTTTGATTCGACGAACGAGATTTGGTTCACTCCATGGCTGCATCCATGGCTGAAAGATGGAACCAGAGGTATGAAGAGTTTGGTGATGAAGATAGGACTCATGAGAACAGAGTCAGACATCGACGACTACATTACCAACAACGTCAGTAGATCTGTCACAAGGAGAGGAAGAAAAGAATAAATTCTTTTGTTATTTTTATTTGTTTGGTTCCGTGGACACTTCGTTTAGTTAGAAAAATAAAAATGTGTTGTGAAAGTTTATTGAGAGTAGAAAAGACAAACTACACAGAAAAAATGTGTCTCATACAATAAATGTCTCTATGTGTAAATAGAATGTGAGAATGGTGTCTTTAAGGGTAAATTTTTCATTATTTATCAAAATTAAGTGGATGATTGGTTAAACCATAGATGTAGAAATATAGTTATAAGATTTAGTATGTAATTTTCTTGTTGTAGCTGTATTTTATTTTGTTATAGAAAGATATTACCATTTATAAATTATTTTTAAAATTTGCTTTTAGAAAAAGAAAAAAACATGAACAAACAAAAAAAATACGGCTATAATGATGTAGGAAGGCTTTAACTTTAAAGATAAAGCTACATCATACTCCCTCTGTTTCATTATAAGTGTCACTTTAGATTTTTGCACACGGATTAAGAAAATAATTAATTTTGCATATTTCTATATAAAAACACAATTACCTATACACCTAACCATATTTTAACCAATAAGAAAATAAACTGAAGCATAAAATTAATAAATTTTGCATCGAAAGTCGAAAACGACATTTATTTTGTAACAAAAAAATTTCTCTCAAATGACACTTAATATGAAACGGAGAGAGTAATTAGTAAAAATTAGTGTTTTACAAATAAATAAAGCTAGAGTCTTAAGTTAAAGCCCAACCAATCATCCCTAAAGCTATTTTCAATGAAAAAGCTACTATGGAGTTTTGATAATGCGTGTAAACAAGGAAACTACAAATCAACTATTTCACTAAGCTTTATAGAAAATTTATAGTTTTATTCGATATTCGGATCATACAAAGAAAACTGAGAGTATCTATATAGTATTCGAGGGTTCTATGGCTTAAGCCAAAAAGTAGTCTTCAAAGAAAGAAGTTTCTTCTCCTTTTATAGTAATTTCACTGAGAATCAATAACGGAAACTCGATCTACAGCCTGAACTCGACACCATTATTACGCTTTTAATCACCCTTATTTGGTGGAAGATGGTTAGGTTTAAAGGCTTTTTACATTCATGCCTGGAGTTCAAATCTCAAAACTATATAATTTCTTGCAGAGTATATGATGTAAACTTTCGAAGTTTCTAGAGTATCGTAGGCAGAGTTTTTCGTTGTTGTCGTCTTCTGCAGAGAGAGCGCTCTCCATCAGGGATTGTAGCATTCAGAACCGTCTATCGATCTAAGTTTTTCGGGGAGAGTTTCATCGTGAATCATTATTTGTGGAGTTCATCAATATCACATATGTTGAATATAGTTGATCATCTTATGTAATAGAGTTAGAAATTATGTGATGATGAGTGTGTTATCCAATGTTCAAAAATATCACCTTGAGTTTCTTCAACCCTTAAGAAGTTTAGTAAGAAAATAAAATAAATGAGTTGAAATTTTATAACTATAGTAATAAACTAAAAATATAACACTTTTAGAAGATTAGCAAACAATAAACTAAAAGAACTCATTGGGGAAATGGTTTGAGGTCCCTTGTTGCTTATTGAAACAATCAAACCAAAACAACAACAAAAAATCACCAAGCTCACATTTGACATTTTTCCAAGTCAGCTCTACAACCCATGCCAATTTTGAAAGACTATTTAAAATCGTCCGTTATATTTTTGAACAATCTATATATTAAGTAGACCTTTGCCGTGGCTTCTATAACTGAGTTTTATTTTTTGCAGAAAAAGTAAAACTGATTATTATAATTACTCTAACTTGCCATTTTAAACTTCAAGTACATGATCTTTTCCACTAAAGATTCATTTTGTGCATTAATATAATATTAACATAAACATGGTAGCAACAAAAATATATTAAAATAACTCCCAACATAATACAACTTCAAGGATGCCGTTTAATCAACATTTTACCGTTTCAAACATATAGATAATGAAAGCTACAATTCACATGTGACAATATAATTTAAATGGCAACCAACATAAATACGACTTTCAGAGAACACGCGTTGAATAAGTTTTACAATTTCAAATCTTAGATGATTAGAGCTACACTGTTGGAGTCTTAGATTAAGGAAATCAATGTAGCAGTACACGTATGGACTTGTTCAACACCCAAAATCTTCTATAATTGAACTCCTTTCTCACGAGTTTCTCACATCTTCATTGGAACCAAAACCAAGAGATTAACATAATCCTTATTTCTTCAGAATAGACTAAATACACAAACACTTGAAATGGAGAGTCTCTCCTATATTGCAGTTCTATTTCTCTTGGCTTTGACACTTCCATTAGCCATTGCCTTCTGATCCAAGCCCCTTCAAGATTTCTGCGTTGGCGTCAACACACCAGCAAGTGGAGGTAAGCATGATTTCTTAACCTCTTGAATATATTTTTGGGCAATTCTTTCAAATAGCATTATTTAGTTTTTGTCAGCAAAAATAGTCTTCAAAGAAAAAAAAAATCAAAAGAAGCTTAGTTAAAAGAAACAAAAGATTCTTTCTACCCTTTGTTTATAGATATATAAATATAAATAAGTAATCAAAAGTATATATTTTTTTTATAATTTCTAACTATATGTTTTTTAAATTCAAACTTTTTTTCTAATCTTTTGAATTTTCGGAATTTTTTTTGTCAAATTTTTCTTTTTAAAAAAAAAAATTTGAAATGCGAAAATGATTTTTGAAACTATTTTAAATTTTTATTTTGAAATTTAAATTCCACCTCCAAAACCTTCTTCTCCTAACTCTAAACCATAAGACTATATTAGTTAACATTAGGTAAATGTATATTTACCCTTTAATGAAATTTTTTTGGTCATTTTATTTTAAGAGCTTTTTTGGTGAAAAAAAACTAAAGAGACTCGAGAAGAAAATTTCTTTATATATTTTTGCCTAATTTTTTGCATTATTTATATTCTTAAACCATTTTCAGTGTTTGTGAATGGAAAGTTCTGCAAGATCCAAGGATCGTTTCCGCAGATGACTTTTTTTTCTCAGACTCAACAGACCTGGAAATGTAAATAACGTTGTTGGGTCCAATGTGACAACCGTCAATGTTAACAACCTTGGAGGATTGAACACCCTTGGAATCTCACTTGTTCGTATAGACTATGCACCCAACGGTCAGAACCCCCCTCACACTCACCACCACGTGCCACTGAGATCTTGGTTGTCCAACAAGGAACCTTGCTTGTAGGTTTTGTCTCTTCAAACCAAGACGGAAACCGTCTTTTCGCCAAAACGCTCAATGTTGGTGATGTATTTGTGTTTCCAGAAGGACTCATCCATTTCCCAGTCAACCTAGGACGAACTCCAGCGGTTGCTGATCGCTTCGTTGAGCAGCCAAAATGCAGGTGTTATTACAATTGCTAACACAGTGTTTGGGTCTAACCCAGCTATAGACCCGACTGTTCTTGCAAAGGCATTCCAGATGGATGCTAATCTCGTCAGGGATTTACAAAATAAGTTCTAATAAAATCAGAAATGCCGTACTTGAATTGCTTTATATTACGTTCTTTCTTCAGAATAATGATTACAAAATCAGTATGATGTATGATGTTTTTTTTTTTTATTGGTAACTGAAGTTTTTCTATGAATAAATAAGCTTGTGCCAAAGGTCAGGTGGCTTAGTTTATAACTTTATATTAGTACTGAGCATGTTGTGCTTATGGTTCATGAGGCTGTAAACAGACAGTAAACTAATGATGTATTTTGAAACTAATATATAATTTAAAATTTACATAAATAATTACAAATACTAATATTTGTTGTATCACTAATGACTTTTTCACTAGGTCCATAATTCGTTTCTCGAAAACCTTATCAGCATTAGCTATATTTAGTAGAAACTAATTAGACTTATCTAATAGTATATGGGCTCAGATAGTGATGGGCTGCGACAAGAAGCCCATGTCATTGCTAAACAGTCTGAGCCACCAAGATGTCTTATTCAATGGTCAAAAATACAGCAGCTCTAATGACAAAGATTCACGGAAAGAAGACTCATTGTACGGGTCATCCAGCTCACAGTTGATTGATACATCTAACAGATTTAGCTGTGTAAGATTGTGTGCTGTCACAGGGTGATCTAGTGAAAGATAAGATATAAAATTGTAATAAAGTGCATCTTTGTGTAACGAGAAAGCTAGTTGAATAACAAAAGAAAGTTAAAGCTTTCATCTTTGTATCTGTCTATTCCTCTCTGTCCTTCATGGTATCAGAGGCCATGGAAGATGATAATCTATTTTCCACGTCGTCACTGAGCGTCTCACAGTGCATCATTCTGAAGCTTTCTTCTACGAATTACCTTTTGTGGAAGACTTAGTTCGAGTCGTTTCTCTCTAGTCAATCCCTTCTAGGGTTTGTCAAAGGAAATTCTCAGTGTCCTGCTCCAACTGTTACGGTTCGTAATGGCAAAGATTGGTGGAACAAGCCAACCCTAAGTTCGTAAGGTGGATCCGAAAGATCAATTTGTCATGGCCTGGTTGTTTGGGTCACTCGCCGAGGAGGCTCTGCGTGCTTTCTACGGTCTTCATTCTGCTCAAGAAGTGTGGTTCACTTTAGGAAAGAAGTACAACAGATTTTCTACGACTCGAAGACTAGATCTGCAACGCAAACTCCAAGGTATGACAAAAGGGAAAAAGAGTATGTCTGAATACTTGAAAGATGTGAAGAGTGTTTGTGATCAGTTAGACTCAATAGGATGCACTTTTTCTGAACATGAAGTAATCTATGGTGCTTTAGCAGGTCTTGGTAAAGAATATGAGTCAATTGTACGGTGATTGAGCACTCGATGGACTCTGTGCCAGATATGAGTTTTGAGGATGTTGTGTTCAAGCTCATTAACTTGATGATAAGCTGAAGATATTTAATCAACCATCTGAACCAAATCCTCACCTTGCCTTTCATGCTGATCGTGGTTACTCTTCGCGTGCTAGAGGAGGAACCAGCAACAGAGGTGGCTTCAAAGGAAGAGGTTCTGGTTTTTACTCCACATGAGGAAGAGGATTCAATCAGCAGTTTACTGGAGGCTTATGATCTGGTGGAAACAATAGGCCTACGTGTCAAATTTGTGGTCGCTATGGGCATTCAGCGGTTTGGTGATTCAACAAAATTTGATCAAGATTACGACAGCTCATAAGCCACTCACAATGCCCTTACTACAATTAAGATTTCTGATGAAGAACAACGTTCTGGAAACGATTGGTACCTAGACTCTGCAGTGTCTACGCATATCACCAACAGTGAGCTCCAGTTGCAGTCTTCAGAGCCATACATAGGTAATGATCAGGTTATTGTTGGCAATGGGGATTACTTTCCTATCACTCATGTTGGTTATGTTGCCTTGCACACTTCAGAAGGTATTATACCTCTAGATGATGTGTTGGTCTGTCCTGGATTAACAAAATCATTGATGTCAGTTTCTAAACTCACCATTGATATCCTTGTGAGATTTCATTTGATTCTGATTATGTGTGTGTAAAGGACAAGGGAACAAACATAGTGATAACACAAGGAAGAAGGCATAAAGATCTTTATGTTTTGAAGGATACGAGATTTCAAGCTTACTACTCTTCAAGACAACAAGCAACAAGTGATGGGGTTTGGCATCAAAGACTTGGTAATCCTCACATGGATATCTTCAACACCTAGCTAGAAATAAGTCTATTCTTATGAATAAGAGAGAAGCTCAGATTTTATGTGATGCATGTCAGTTTGGGAAGAGTTGTAAACTTCCATTTTATCTTCTGAAACTATTGCAAGTAGACCTTTAGAGAGAGTTCACTGTGATTTGTGGGTTCCAAATCCAGTTGTTTCTGCTCAAGGATTTAAGTACTATGTCATTTTCATCTACAACTACTCTCGGTTTACCTTTTTCTATCCCATCAAGTTAAAATATGAGTTCTTCGAAGTGTTTAAACAATTGCAGAAGCTAGTGGAGAATTAGTTAAAACAAAGATAATGCAGTTTCAGTCAGATGATGGTGGTGAATTTGTAAACCGTCTATTTCTTAGTCATCTCTCCAATTGTGGTATAAGCATCTCATGTCGTGCCCACATATGCATCAGCAGAATGGCATATCAGAGAGGACACTCAGACACATATGTGAACTTGGGCCAAGCATGCTTCACCACAGCAAAACACTACAACACTTGTGGATTGAAACGTTTTCACAGCTGCATTCTTAGGAAATCTGCTCCCATCTTTCTCTCTTGAAGATAATAATAGTCCTTATGAGAAACTGTATGGGAAAGCACCAATCTACACGTCTCTACGAGTTTTCGGATGCAAGTGTTATTTATATCTCAGGCCATACATGTAAAATAAGTTGGATCCAAAATTATTACCATGTATTTTCCTGGGATACAATGAGAAGTACAAGGGATACAAATGTTACTATCCTCCTACTGGAAAAGTTTATATAAGTCGACATGTGTTGTTCGATGAAAAAAGCTTCCCTTATTCTGACATGTACATAAATTTTCATAAAGAAACATGTTCTCCAATATTAAACTCTTGGAGGAAAGCTTCAATTAATCAATCAAGTTTTCTTTCAGAACCGGAAGACACTGCTACTTGTACAGAAGAGGAATTTCCACCATTAAGAAGAACTACTCTAGCTGTTCAGCAAACAATTCTCCCAGGACAAGCTGCACATTCTGAAGTCACACTTGCTCCATTACTCAGACAATCCTGAAAGCTCAGATGATGAAGATATAGCTCCAGCTCCATAACCTGCAATTGCGGATAATGATGAGGTTTTAGTCCCTCCCCATCACAAGATGACAACAAGAGCAAGATCAGAAATAATCAAACCCAATCCCAAATATGCTATATTCACTGTAAAGTATGGTTATCCTCAACCAAAGTTAGTGAAAGAAGCTTTAAGAGACAAAGGTTGGAATGATGCAATGTCTGTTGAGATGAATAATATGAAGGAAACATAAAAAATTGAATTAGTACCTCCTGCAGAAGATCATAATCATTTTGGCTGTAGATGGATATATAAAGAGAAACTGAATGCTGATGGAACACCGTTTGAAACTCTGAGCAAGACTTTTTGCTAAAGGCAACGAGCAAGAGGAAGGAGTTGATTTTTGTTGAGACTTTCAGTCATGTGGTTTGAAGTGCAACGATACACACAATTCTTCATGTTGCAGTAAGTAAAGGATGGAAAATTAGAAAATTGGATGTTCAGAATGCTTTTCTACATGGTGACCTTAAAGAGACAATATATATGGTGCCGCCTCTAGGACCAGATTTTTTGTGTAAGATTAAGAAAGCCATCTACAGGCTTAAAGAAGATCCCCGTACTTGGTTCGATAGTTCCAGCACATTCTTTGAAATTTGGATTTCAGTGTAGCTTCCCGGATCCATCACTCTTCGTATTTCATCAAGGTACAAACATTATGTATTTTCTTTTGTATGTTGATGATATGATCCTTACGGGAAATAAAGAAGACTTGCTTAAGAAGCTACTGGACAATATGAACACGAATTTTAGAATGAAGGACATGGGAGATGTGCATTATTTTCTAGGCATCCAGGTGCATCAACGAGCAGAGGACTATTCCTCAATCAGTCTAAATACGCACAAGACTTGCTAGTCTCAGCTGGAATGCAAGATTGTGCCACAATGACAAGATTATTTCCTATCAAACTAGATAATCTTCAAAGGCAGAATGAAGTGTTTCCAGAACCATCATACTTTCGAATTCTTGCTGGGAAGTTGTAGTATCTAACTCTCACGAGACTAGACATGCAATTTTCAGTAAACTACATTTTTCAAAATATGCATCAACCGAGTGTCTCAGATTACAACTTTCTTAAGAGGATTCTCAGGTATGTTAAAGGATCAACAGAGATGGAAATAAGTATCAAAAAGAACACAAATTCTACCTTACTGTGTTATAGTAACAGTGACTGGGCTGGTTGCAAAGAAACAAAAAGATCAACTGGTCGGTTATGTACATTCTTTGGTTCAAATATAATCTCTTGGTCAGCTAAAATACATGATACCGTTTCTAAATCATCAACTGAAGCAGAGTACATGAAAATGATAATGGCTGCATCAGAAGTAGCGTGGCTGCAAAATCTACTCAAGATAATGGGATTGAAGTAACTTAATGCCACTGCTATTGTGTGAACTTGTCAGTGTTATGTCTCATTTCCAATCCCGTGTTCCACAAAAGAACTAAACATTTTGAAGTTGACTTCCATTATGTAAGAGAAATGGTTGCGTTGAAGATGTTGGAAGTCAAGCACATGCCAGTCTCCTTTCAGATCGCAGATGTGTTTACTAAGTCGCTGCCTCAAACTTCCTTCTACCATATTCGGTCCAAACTCAGGTTTCCGTTCCAACGCCACTGAGTTTTAGGGGGTGTAATAGTCATATGGGCTGAGATAGTGATGGGCTGCGACAAGAAGCTCATGTCATTGCTAAACAGTCTGAGCCCACCAAGAGGTCTTCCTCAACGGTCAAATATACAACAGTTCTAACGGAAAAGTCTCACGGAAATAAGGCTCGTTGTACGGGTCATTCAGCTCACGTAATTGATACAACTAACAAATTTAGCTGTCTAAGATTGTGTGATGTCACGGTGTGACTTCGTGAATAACAAAAGAAAGTTAAAGTTTTCATCTTTGTTTATGTATGTTCCTCTATGTTCTTCATTATCTTAGTTAAATCATGTTGCACAATTAGTCTTCATAAACTTCCAAGATTTTATTATGTAGTTTGATGTTTCGGTACCTCGTGACTGTTTGAATACCTAGAACTACGATAATCAGTAAATTATTTTCAAGAAAAAATTTCTCCTCATCAAGTAATTATATTACTTTTTTTTTGCATTACAACTTAGATACACATATTTTAGATAGGAAAATTGCATCCTATATACAAAAAATATAAATTCACTTACTAACTAAAATTTCCTCCTCTCTCCTACTTTCTTGTCCTACCTCTATACTATATCTCTAAAAATCTAATTTTCCATTCTTTTTGTTATTTGGCAAATAAAGCATATCTAAAACTTGTATCAAGTATCATTAAGATCCAATTATAAGTCTCGAGATCAATATATAAGTAAACAATACACAACAAAATAATAATTAAACCATTCAACCAGTAACTATAGCGAGTCGGTGTCTAGTTTGTTGAAATGAAGAAGAAAATAATCAAAAGAAAGGAGTTAGTGCATGATCAAAGACAAGTGCAGCAGGAGGAAACTGCTTTAGCGCTTGTCTGTACAGTCTTTCTCCTTAAGCAACTCATCTTGACCTAACTTACTTTGCAAGGCAAAAAAGAAGTGGGGATTACCTAATATGAACATGGGGAACCTTCAAAAGTAAAGGAAACAAGTTTGAATGGAATTGGTTAGTTCTGGTTTCAATGAGACAAAAAAGAAGTTCAAATGGGTTGCTTTATAGAAGCAATTGGAACATGTCACTTTCACTCACGCAGACTGTTGTTGATGTAAATGTCCGCCCAACTGAAGCAGTAGATGACGTAGTTGCTGAAGCAGACGTCGTCGGTAAGTGGTGAAGACCATGTGGTAGTCAAGATGCTGAGCTGGAGTCGCTCGCAGACTTCGAGAGCAAGGAGTATCTTGAAGAAAAAAGAGAGAGAATTAACTGAGGAGCAAGTTATATGACTAAATAAAGAAAGAGAATAAGTGCATTTCAAGAAAAGAAAGTTGCACTTATTGTTATGGCAAGATGTCCATATCATGTGCCTTGGAGACTAGGTTTCGGGGACATGGAGACTAATATAAAATAGCTCATAGGGGTCCGTCTGTAGAGAGACAGAGACACGACGCTGATTACTGCCTATAGAAGAGAGAGAGAAGCTCTATTGAAGGTGTTCTTGGTCGTACTGAAGCAGTGCTGAAGTACTTGACGGAGAGAGACATAAGCGGGAGTAGCTTAGAATCCTTCTAGTAGCGTGTGTTAGGCTTTAACACTGGACGTGTTAAAAGCTGCAATAAGCAAGTCTTGTAGAAGATGTTTAAAGAGATTCTAATAAAAGCTTGTGTCTGCTTGTTGTAATTTGTCTCTCTGGTATTACCTCTGTATTACTATTGTGGTGTCATCTTGCACCTTCAATTGGTTATCAGAGCGTCACTCACGTTACTGGCAGTAATTGTGATCCTAATGTGAAGATGACACCGTGTCTCTGTTCAGAAGCAATCATGTTGAATGCCAGACAATATGGTTCATTGAAGGCCCGCATGAAGCAGTTGTATTCGACGAATTCAATGAAGCATGCGGTGGACAGCTGTGCTGAGAATGGTTTCGGACGAGCCTACCATAGTCACAGCAGATCGAAGCAGCTAAAGACCAAAGCAGACTGCCGGTCTGAGGCAGACACGCAATGCATCAAAGTTAATGCAAAGCAGTTGTCGGCAATCTTTGAGCTGTTGCAAGTAGAGCAGTTCAGCTGATCAGGGAGTACTTCGGCTCTAAAGAGCATGGAGATCCTTCTGAATTCTGTATTGAAGATGATGACAGTGTCAAGAGCGACACGATGTGGATCATCTTACGTCCGCAGTTTACGAGATCTCAGGTGTCTGATAATGATTCTAGTGCGAGCTTCAGTGCCAAACTCAGTTCTATGCGCATGAAGCATGTGTACTTGTAAAGAAGAAGTACAAGGAGAAGAAGCTAGTGAGAAGTTATTGCGTGTCATCTCCAGTGAGTTGTGAGCTCACAAGTCAGCCCTGAGTATTAGTTACAAACACGCGATGAGCTCAAGTCTGACCAAACTAGTGGGCATGCTGAAAGCAGAAGACCTGGAGATAGGCAGTAGCTCCGGTAGTCTCTACAGCAAGTGGTGCGCCAAAGAGTATATCGCTTGTGGACTAGTGAAGAAGTATGATAAACTTCACAAAGTTTTTCGAAGATGCCGTGGAATGGCTGGTTAGAAATTTCAGCAGGTTCATGACTCATTCTGATAGGAGATGCTCAAGCTGATGAAACAGTATGGTGTCTACAGAAGAAAGAGAAAAGGTCTCAAGTCGTTACGAGTGTGAAGGAGTTGGTCATGTGAGGGCGTGACGCCCATACATCACAACGAAAGGAGCTCAAGTGCTCTCGAGTGTAAGGTATTGACACACACCGCGATGAATGTCCAACGCAGAAGAAGGGTTAAAGCATTCCATATGCAGTCGTCTGATACGTCAGCAGTCTGAGGATGATGGAAAGTGCTGAAGAATATGTCTGCAGTTTTGGTGCACGCACGAAGTATCTAGTAATCCTCTGCATGCAGATCTATTCAGTACATGTGAATGAGGAGTATCACGTGCTGCTTAACAAGTGGGTGAGTCAAGGATCAGAATCTGACCATTGAGGATATGCTCAGAGCCAGAAGATGCTGCTTGAAGAACTTCGTGAGAAACTTGCGCTGTGAATGAGAAAGCAATGAGTCTCTTGAGCAGGAGGTAGCAAGCTTAGAAAAGTTAAGAAGAAGGCTATTCACACTCGTCGGCATGCGAGCACATCAAAAGTGGAGCAAAGAAGGAGTTTTGTCAGAAAGTACGTCAGGACGTGCCGCACAAGGAGTACGACAGGAAATGCTCTACAAGCGCTGCTGGGAGTAACAAGCCAGAAAGTGGTACATCAGATGCAACAACATGGAAGTCAAACAGGAGGTCTGAAGCATGTTGCTTGCAGCTCGTACAAGAAAGAAAACTGAGCGGTGCATCAGTAAATCTGGCCATGCCTAGCAAGAAGCAACATCGATGTGCTGTTGGTCCTGTGGGAAGGTGGACACAGAAGTGGAGTGTTTTGCTCGTGAGTGAGAGCAAAACTATGGCCAAGAAGCTGAACAAGCGCGTTTCACCCTAAACCCAAGGTTGATGCGATGTTTGTAGCCAAGAGCTGGCTCACTTGATGAGGTCAGAAGAAACATCAGAAGATGCATGCAGCTCTGATAGAGTTGACCTTGAGGAAAGGGTCAAAGTGCATCAAGTCTGAGCTAGGACACGGATTGTCCATAGCACAAAGGGCGAAAGGAGACGAAGCTGCGTTCAGCAAGTGATGCGAGATGATTCTTCAGGAGTGGTGATAGTGAAATCACTCACAAAGACAATAGCAACGAGTGCAAATGCACTCAGTGTGATGCATGAGCTCATGGTCAGAGACCTGCATGAAAGAAAAGCCAGTCCTCATTAAGAAGTGGGTCGAAGGTAGTCGACAGGTTGCATCAGAGCTAATGATGCTAATACTCATGACAGAAGCAGACTGGTTGGTCTGTTAAGGCTTGACATCTAAGCATCTTTGTTTAGCTAGGATTGCAAGCAAGCAGGAGAATGGGTTGACTGTTCTGTCAAGGAGTGCATCTCATGAAAGAGCATGTCATGGATGTCCAGAAGTAGATGTGTTATCTCATGGGAGAAAATCATGTAATGTGAGTGCACATCTCGTGCGAAAACACGTGCACATTTAGCATGAAGTTTCCAGGTGGGGAAACCGTGTTGTTGAACCAGAAGAATGTTGTGCTTGATCGCCACACAAAGCTAAAAGGGAGATTGTTTTGATGTAAAGATGTCCGCCTGAAGCAGTAGATCACGTAGTTGCTTGAAGCAGCAACGTCGTGCGATAAGTCGTGAAGACCATGTGGAGTCAAGTGCTGAGCTTGAGTCGTGCCAGACTTGAGAGCAAGGAGTTATCTTGAAGAAAAAAGAAAGAGGAATAAACTTGAGGAGCAATGTTTATGACTTAAGAAAGAGGAATAGTGCATTCAAGAAAAGGAAAGTTGCACTTATGTTATGAAGATGTCTCATCCATATAATGACTCTAGGAGACCAGGTTTCGAACAGGGAGACTATATAAAATAGCTATGGGCGTCTGTAGAGAGACAGAGACACGGACCGCTGATCTATAGAAAGAGAAGAGAAGCTCTTGCAAGCTGTTCTTGTCGTACTGATAGCAGTGGACTGACGTACTGACGAGAGCAGACATAAGCGAGTAGCTTAGGATCCTATCTAGTAGCGTCGTCGTAGCTGTTACACTGGACGTGTTAAAAGCTGATAAAGCAGTCCTGTAAGATTGGTTTTAAATGAGATTCTAATAAAAGCTTTGTGTCTGCTTGTGTAATTTGTCTCATCGCGTTACCTTCTGTATTACTTATTGTGGTGTCATCTTATGCACTTTCAGAGCTTTGCCCATACTCCTCTCGGCATGTTATTCCTTAAAGAGCCTATACTTAGTCACAATGCACTTACTTAAACTTCCTTATTCTCTCTTAACTAGCTTGTGATTCTAGATCGCATCTCTATCTAAGTGCACAAAATCTAAAGTGTTTTTACTTCTCACAGATCTAGATTCAAACTACGATCTTTGCTTTCATACAATAATGTACTCTCTTTGGACATTGGTTGTGTTGTAAGCTGATGTTTATTGAATAGTGGGAGTTTTTGTTGTTATGGTCGAAGGAGATTTAGTACAAGTTGATACAAAAAAAAAAAT